>APFE031560903.1:62717-82900 GCA_000404065.3 Pinus taeda | reverse complement strand
GGAACATCCTCCCTTTTTTGAATTTTTTCTTCGGCGATCTATCGCATTCACTTCTCTGGCTGCTCTGCTTCAAAATGGGCTTTGAACTCCGTCACCTTTCTTGTGTCTATCCTTTTCTTTGCTCTAAGTCAATATGACGACGACCTTTTTTATCCATATCTGACTTTTCACATAAGGTGACCTGCCAAATTGAGCTTCGATTTCGGTTCCCTTTGTCCTTTGCATCAGGCTGTCTCGAGGTATATTGCCTTTTGGAACTGGGTCATTTATTTTTCCTATCCTAACGTATCTCTATCTCTGACGGTTTTCTTAAAAGGGCTTCCAATCGATCTATTTCATCCCTCTCTTCTATCAGTTGGTATCTTCCATCCAGGCATCTTATGCCTGACATGATTTTCTGTGGGATATGCCCTTCGTCCAGTCCATAATCTAGCCCCTTCCAGTTCTGACGAAGGCCTTCCCTAGTAATTATGATGGATGATTCCGATTTGCCAACCACATTGGCGTTTATAAAGGCTACCATGGAGGCCGAAAAGGCTCACGAATCATCCTATAGCTGGCATGCCACGGTGGACAACATGCTTCCAAATCCACCCCGCCATGACAAAGAAAATATGTCCCATCAGGAGGTGGAAATGTCCCCCTCCCAAAATACGAGAGGTCCTACTTTTTCTGAGTCCACTTTTGATCCAAAGAAACTCAATAAAAAGGTCTCGCACCTCGTAAAGACCGGCCCTCCACCAAAAGCTATTTCTGTTAACAGCGTTGTCCTTGCGAAGCGTATTGATAGCTTGCAAAAGCTAGCCTTGATTGGGAAGTGGCACTTTCCGCAAATGGAGGAAGATGAAATGAGGAAATGGCTGGCGGACAAATGGCTTCCTATCATTGGTTATATTCCGGTCATCTCGCATCTTATGAAAGAATGGTTTTCATTTCATTTCCTCAAAGCATCCGATGTGGATATTATTCTAAACAGGCCATGGGTATATGGCAGAAGCTTCCTTTCTTTATCCAGATGGTACTTGGGCTTTGATCCTCTGAAGAATACGCCATCAAACTGCATGATCTGGGTAAAACTCCCAAATTTACCTCTTGAACTATGGTCATTCGAAACACTCTCTGAGATTGGGAATTCTATCGGGAAGTTTATCTATGTTGACCCATGGTGCAGGGGGGAAAGAGATAAAAAGATTGCGTGGATCTTAATTGAGAAGCCTTATAAGGGTGGCTACCCGGACCATATCGAGATATCCTAGGATGGGATCAAAATCAGTCAAAGGCTCGATTTTTGGGGTATCCCTTTTCGTTGCTCTCTGTGTCATAGAACAGGGCATCTCATAAAAAACTGTTGTTTTCGTGTCAATCGCAGGACAAAGAAGCATCTCTATTCCAGGGGTGGAAAGTCTATCCCGGAACCTTCTTCGGATGACGTGAATTTTCTAGATAGTCAAACAAAAAGTCACGAATCGGTTCCGCCCCGATCCAGGACCCCTTCATGTGAAAAATCCACCCCCTCAGATGAACAAGATTTTGGCTTTCCTATTCCTGAGCCATATGAGGAAAAAGTCGTCCCTTCCCCCCCGACTATGAGTCAGGGGGTTTTCGCGGTTGGCTCCCACACCATCCAGATTTCCTCCTCATCACCATCTCCGGTTCATCTTTCGGTCCGCTGCCCTGAAAACCTCTCGAAAGGAAAGGAATCGATGCCCTCTCCTACCCCTTTCAACTCTCCATCGGACTCTCCTATAAACAACCCCGACAGCGATATTGATCTCTTCTTACAAAGAATCCTCTCAAACTTGAGCCACTAACTATTCATAAACCATCTTTTCCTTCTTATCCTTCTATCAGCCCAAATTCTGCAAAGAACATTACGGTAAGGAAAAAGAAAAAGGGAGGCAGCCGTCATTTTAGAGGCAGATCAATTGTCTCTGATTTTGGCATCACAAACTTATCTCTTGTCGAAGTTCCTATAATGGATTCTGATGTATCTCGGCCTCTTAGAGCATGCACGGCCGGTGAACCCTCAAAATGACCTTATTGATATCCATGAATATCAGGGGTTTGGGTGCTCCCCCAAAATTCTCAGCACTAAATTTTTTTTTTTTATCAGCTAGGCCAAAAATTATCTTTGTCCAGGAAACCATGCACTCAAGTAGGGTGGCAATTGAGTATTTCAGAAGGATGTTTCCAACATGGTTCATGGTCGCCACAGAGGTGAGTGGTCTATCTGGGGGTCTTGCAGTTTTGTGGGACCCTGTCTGGGTCAAAGCAAAAGCCTTTAAATGTTGTGCCGAGATATTTATCTCGGCCTCAATCAGAGGACATGCATATATGCTAAACCTTTTGAATGTATATGCCCCTTCTAAAATAGGCTTCCCTTTTGGAAAAGGTTACTTGCATCAGAGATTCTTGATATAGAATCATTGATTATAGCGGGAGATTTAAATGTGACGCTTAGCTCTGATGAAGGCTGGGGAATTTGCAGGAAAAAAGATAAAATGGCAGACAGGCTAAGAATGGAATTTCTAAGAAGGAACCTTGTGGATGTCATTCCGAAACAAATGTCCCCAACGTGGGACAATGGGAGGTTCGGTTAGGCCTATATTGCTAAAAGGATTGACCGTTTTATCATCAATGCCAGCATCATCGCAAAATGGGGCATGCCTTTCTCTCTTATTGCAAATGACTAGACCTCTGATCACAGGCCAATTCTTCTAGAATGGAGGGGCATGGATTACAAGAAGGAGTACTCCTTCAAATTTAATAGAATCTACCTGAGCGTTTCTTCCTTCACCGAAGCCATTTCAAGAAAATGGGCGGAATTGCAAGCATCCACCACGGCCTTTCTAACCACCTTTCAGGAAAAGATTCAAGCTCTGAGAGCGACTGCAAAGGAGTGGCAGATCCGAAAATCAAATAAGGAAAAAAGGGAGCTATCCTCCATACAAAAGAAGCTGGAAAATCTTATATCTTCTTCCTCTCATGAATGCATGTCTTTCGAAACAAAGATCCAAATCAGGGAGCTGATCAAAAGGAAACAAAATTTGCTACTCAAGGAAGAGGCCTCCTGGAGGCTAAAAAGCAGAGCGATCTGGCTTAAGGAGGGGGACATAAACACTAAGTTTTTTCATTCCTATGCAAATGCTAGAAGAAGGATGAATTCTATTTGGAAGATCAAAGATGGTGGGGGAGGGTTCCTATATTCACAGAATGATATAGCTGCGGAAGCAACTAGGTATTTTCAAAACCAATACAAAAGGAACCAAAGCAACATAAGCGACATGTTATGGGCGGCGGACTTAATACCTGAAATGTTCGATGAGGATGCTTATGAAAATTTTATAAAACCAGTCACAGAGGATGAGCTTCTTACTGTTATAAAATCTTTTAAAAAGGACAAGAGTCCGGGTCCCGATGGCTGGCCCATTGAGTTCTTCTTGCATTTTTATGATATGTTTAAAATGGATTTATTGCGAATGGTGGAAGCATCCCGTATGTCGGGGAACATTCATAGTGCTTTATCCTCATCTTTCATTGCCCTTATTCCCAAAAAACATAGATCTGATTCCTTCTAGGATTTTAGACCTATTGCATTACGCAACACCCTTTTTAAGATTATATCAAAAATCATTGCTGAGAGGTTAAAGCCTATTCTAAATATCTTCATTACTAGGGACCAACACACATTCTTAAAGGATCGAAATATCTGGGACGCAGTTGCTATGACACAAGAATGCTTATTTTCCATGGTGACAAATAACACTGAGGTGGCCATCCTTAAGATTGATCTAAAAAAGGCTTACGATTGTGTTGACTGGGGTATTCTTAGAATTTTGCTGGCAAAAGTTGGTCTAAGAACAAAAGGCATTGAATGGGTAATGGCATGCGTAGAAAATGTTCAATATTCTGTAATCATCAATGGAATCCCATCCTCCTTTTTTAAAGCCGAGAGGGGCCTCTGTCAGGGTATCCCTCTCTCTCCTCTGCTTTTCATTCTAGTAATGAACACCCTCAGTATCCAGATCAACAAGGCAGTTGCAGAACGTCGATGCAGGCCGGTCAAAATTTGTAAGGATATCTTCCTATCCCACAACCTGTTCGTTGATGACATTCTTATCTTTGCTATGATATGCAAATCATCTTGGATATGTCTCAACAGCATTTTACAAAAATTCCAGTCTGCCTCGGGGATCCTCATAAATAAGGACAAATCAAAATTGTATCATAATGATACAAACAAAGAGCTTGTTCAATGGATTGCGGCATTGCTTAGCATTGGCCAAGACTCGATAAGGAATGGCATTAAATACCTGGGTTTCAATTTGAAGGCTAAAGGGAACAGAAAACAGGAATGGTTGTGGCTTATTGAAAGTTTTTATAGCAGAATATCTGGATGGGAATGGAGGCTTCTCTCTCTTGCTGGAAGATTCATTTTGGTTCAGGCTGTTTTGTCTCAGCTGGCGGTCTACTGGGCCCATCTTTATCTTCTCCTTGCCTCCATTATTAAAAAAATGCGCTCTCTAGCTGCAAACTTCTTATGGGGAGGGAAATCCTTTCAACCAAAAATTCATTTGGTCAAGATGGAAGACATTTCCAGATTGCGGAAAGAGGGTGGTTGGGGTCTTTTGAACATGAGAACTTTCGGAAATGCTCTCCTATGCAAAACTCTTCATAGAGGCATTTTTGGTGAGGGGCCGTGGAGCAAGCTCATAAACAAGAAATACTTAAAAGGTAGAGGTATGGAGTATTGGTACAGAAGAAATTCTTTGGGGATAAAGAGGGGTTCTGCTATCTGGTTGAGTCTCAGGAAACTTCAACCTTTCTTCATGGAAAACCTGCGATGGAGAATCTACTCGGGGTCTAACATCCTTATTGGTTTTGACTCCATCATAAATGGCCTGGTTTCTCCGATCCCCACTCCTCTGGTTCATTTTCTTCATTCAAAAGGATTCTTCACATGGGACAAATTGATTAAAGCATGGTCTCATTCCTCCCCTGTTTGGATTGATGGATCGGATCTCCACCTGCCTCCCTCCCTTCATCCTCTATGGGAATCTACTGTTCAGTCTCTTTCGGGTCTAGTGATCCGTCGCTCAGGAACAAAAGATGTTTTGGCTTGGGCCCTCCCACGCTATCCTTTACCTATCAGTGTAAAGCATTTATATGCAGCTTTATCCAAGCGTTCTGCCATTTCCTCTCAAGTGGTTTTCTCGATGCCTCTATGGAAGGTCACATGCCCGCTAAAAATGGTCCTTTTCTCGTGGTTAATTTTATGGAATAGGAACCTCACATGGGAAGTGCTTCAACGGAAAGGATGGCAGGGTCCGGGTCGCTGCGCAATGTGTCAGAATGCTGCTGAAACGGACCTTCACATGTTTTTTCAATGCCCCTCTTCTATGCTCATCTGGTATGATCTCTCCATTTCCTTTGGTTTTCCTTACCTCATTTTTTCCTCTGTACAGGATGGTTTCATATGGTGGAGTGGAAAGTCAAAGTCTTGGCGCTCTCTTTTTGTTCATGCATGCTGGCTCATATGGAAGTGGAGGAACGGAACCATCTTTCAAGACTTTAGAAAGCTTGTGTCTGCTCTTTTGCTCTATATCAAGGCAAATCACGATTTCTCGGGCTAAAAAGCCCCCACAGATGTTTATCAGTTCGGATTTTTTTATTTGTTCATTGCTTGGTTCATCCGGGCGCGCTGCCGTAGGTCTTTCATCATGTTTTTGTTTTGACCATATGATCTGTTGAATCATCAGGTGGATCATGAAGATTATTTCTCTCTTTTAAGGCCTTTCAGGTCTTTTCTAGTATCTTGCTCTTTATTTACTTAATATTAGAAAATATTGATTTTTCTCTGACTTTAAACATTGAGTGTGAAAACCATGCTTATCCAAATTCATAATAATTATATAGTTGTGGGCCCTACAAACAGCATTGATTAATAATACTATCAAATAACATTGATGTAAAGAACATGCTTATTAATTTTATAATAAATTCTATTAATAAATTATAGATGTATATATCATGCTTAATTAAATTTTATAAAATTATGTGTATAAGAATTATAATACATCTAATAATTGTGGTTGAAATGTACATAATCACTTAAAAAATAATTTATAATTTATAAAATCTCTATTTTTTAATTTTATAATAAAAATATTTATAATAATTCTATTCTATAATTAAAATAATTAAATAAATTAAAAATTAATTATTATAAAATATAAAATATTTATTTTTAAATTTTATAATTAAATAAAAAAAAAAAAAAAAAAAAAAAAAAATTTAATTTTTATAATTATAAAATTAGTTGGTTGATTGGAAACTTCGACCGAATCCGAAATACTGTTCGAACCAAATCCCAAAGACAGACGCAAGCGCTACATATAAGGCCACAAGGAAGTGAAGTGTCAGCTCTAAAAATCTAGCAATAAGAGAAAAACTAAACAAATATCTTATAAGCCTTAGAAGTAAAACAGTTAAAGGGAAGTTGAATGTGTCATGTTCGTGAAATCCTCACTTGCAGAGAGAAGAGATGAAGACTTTGGCAACCCTTAGTTGGGAAATGAGGGAAATGCCAGCTTGCAAAAACAAACAACCATCCTGCCCGGAAGCACGCTAGCGCCGATAACAAGAAAAAAAAGTGAAGAGAAAACTTATAAGCCCGTGCTGTGAACGATTTATGGTTGGAAATTTTATATGCTAAATTCCAAAACAAAATCACTGAACAGAGAGTATTGGATCTTTAACACAGGGAAGCTTAAAATAGATTGCTGGAGAAGCCTCAGAGTTTTTTACACATATAAAAACTTTATATTCATTAATAAACTGGCTGATACAAACTTCATCCTCTTAACAGAGGGATTCATCAAGAACTTCAAAAAAATTACAGCCTCCTTTTGAAAAGATTTACACTGCTATGTGTAAATTTTTCATTTACATTTACTGCTGTAAAATAAAAAAAAATCTTACATACGCTGCAGTTTTTCACATTACATTTCAATCAACAAAAAAAATACATATCCGCTGCTGCATATATTTCTCTCACGCTCCTTCGTTTACATTGCATTTCCCTTTTTAAAAAAATTACGTTCGCCCCTCTGTTTTTGCTTCGCACTGCTGTGCGTTTCTTCCCTTGCATTACATTACACAACTCAAAAGAAAAACATTACATATGCAACAATAAAAAAAAAAAAAACTTACATGAGTTTACTATGCCATACTTCTAGTACATGATAAAAAACAATAAAATTAAAAGTCTTTTACTTATATTCTACAAACCGAAGTAAATAAAATTAATTATTTTACTGAAGTAAATGGCCATCAAACCCAAAACTTCAGGTGATGTTCATGTGCAAGCCTATGTGGAACTTATGGTGGTCAAACCCAAAACTTCAGGTAATGTTCATGTGCAAGCTTATATGGAACTTTAGTTTCAATCAACGGTAATCAGCCTTCCTTCCAATCGAATCGTTCGAAACAATATCACACGGACCTTTTCTACCAGCCTTTACGCTCCAGGACAAAAGTGGTTTTGAAAAAGTACTGTGGACACGTGTCGAAAGGTGTACAGTATCGGAGGCATTTGAGAGAATACCACCTTTCAATGAAAAGCGTGCGATAATGTCTGATGGTTTTGTGAATTAAATGCAGCACGGCAAGTTGAAATTATATTTTCAACACTCCCCTTTAATTTCAACTGCTGGATTATCAGTCATACCCAAACATTTCCTCAAAAATTCAAAATTTTTCTGTTCCAATGGCTTGGTCAGAATGTCTGCAACCTACTCCTGAGTCCTGCAATGTTTTAAAGCAATTTCTCCGTTGTTTACCAATTCCCTGATGTAGTGAAACTTTGTGTCAATGTGTTTCGTTCTCTTATAAAACACAAAATTTTTGGATAATGCAATAGCTGAGCTATTGTCACAAAAAATCATTGTTCCTTTTGCCTTCTCTTGGCCTAAACTCCTTAACATCCTTCTCATTCAAACTGCTTGACATGTTGCTGCTGTAGCCACATATTCAACCTCTGCTGTAGACAACGCTACAATAGGTTGTTTCTTATAAGCCCATGAAATAGCTCCTGAACCCATGTGAAAAACATAACTGGATGTGCTTTTCCGATCATCTACACTTCCAGCCCAATCACTATCAATGTATCCAATTAAATCTGAACATTCTGAAGTAGTATATAAAATGCCAAACCTTTTAGTACCTTTAACATACCTCAGAATTCTTTTTGCTGCCTGCCAATGTGCGTCTTTTGGCCTCTCCATGAATCTGGAAATTAAACTAACAGCATGCAATATATCCGGCCTAGTTGCAGTCAAATACATAAAGCTGCCAACTATGCTCTTGTACAAACTATGATCAAAATCCTTGTTGATGTCCTCTTTGCTGAGTTTTAATCCCATCACTGTGGGAGTGATTACTGCCTTGCTGTCCTGCATATTAAATCTTTCCAACACTTCATTTGCATATTTCTCTTGTGAGATAAAAATCTCATTTTCACTTTGTTCTACTTCTATTCCTAAGAAGTATCTTAGCAAACCCATGTCAGTTATCTCAAATTCCTCTTTAATGAATGCTTTGAAATTCTCAATAAGATAATCATCATTACCTTTGAAAATAACATCATCAACATATAACACAACAATTAGAATTTTACCATCTTTTTCTTTGATGTAGAGGGTGGGTTCTCCCTCACATTTTTCAAATTCATTTTCCTGTAGATAGGAATCTATCCTGTTGTACCATGCTCTTGATGCTTGCTTCAGCCCATAAAGAGCTTTCTTCAATCTGCACACTTTGTGCTCTTGGCCTTTCTTTTCATAGCCTGGAGGTTGTTCAATGTAAATCTCTTCCATTAACACTCCATTTAGGAATGCTGATTTCACGTCCATTTGGTAAACTTTCCACTTGTTTTGAGCTGCTATGGAAAACATTGCTCTCACAGTTTCTATTCTAGCAACCGGTGCAAAAGTTTCCTCATAATCTCTCCCATACTACTGCTTATATCCTTTGACAACAAGTCTTGCCTTGTGTCTTTCTATTTTGCCTTTAGCATTACATTTGGTCTTGTAAACCCATTTAACTCCAATGACTTCTTTTCCTTTTGGTAGTTCACCCAAATCCCATGTCTTGTTTCTTTCTATGGCATTGATCTCTTCATCCATAGCTTCTATCCATTTCCTATCCTTAATAACATCTTCGAAATGAATAGGGTCATCAACATGACAATATAAAGCAAACAAAGAATTCATACCTTCATTTGCTGCCTCTTGCTCATAAATATCACTTAAATTTCTAAATTTCTTACCTCTTTCATTTGGTGTGCAAGTGCTTGAAGATGCACTTGAATTTCATCCTTGTGATGTGCTTGGAGAAGCACTTTCATTTCTCCTCAAGGGTGTCTCTTCCTATTCTTGTGTTGGCACTGCTGTTTGGGGATGTGTTTCAGCCATCTCTTCATCATCTTCATCATGAGACAAACGGTTTTTAACATTCATTGTTTTCTCTATGCTTCCATCCCAAACTTCCTCCTCAATGAATTGAACATCTCTTCTCACAAAAAACTTCTTGGTAGATGGATATACAACCTGTAATATTTGGATTCCTCACTGTATCCAATGAAAATACATTTCTCCCCTTTACTGTCCAACTTCCTCCTTAGTTGATCTGGAATGTGTGCATAAACCACACATCCAAAAACTTTCATGTGGGTGACTCTTTCCTTCTCCCACTCCATGCTTCTTCCGGAACTCTGTTCATGACTCCTTTTGTAGGGCATCTATTTAGAATGTATGCTGCACAGTGTACAGCTTCAACCCAATAAACATTTGGCAAATGTTTTCCCTTCAACATACTCCTCGCCACATCCATGATTGTCCTATTCTTCCTTTTGACAACACCATTTTGCTGCAGAGTGTACCTTGTGGTAAACTGTTTATGAATTCCATTTTCTCTACAAAAGCATAGAAATTCTTTGGAGATATACTCACCTCCTCTATCAGTTCTTAGAGCTTTGATATGCAGCCCACTTTGGTTTTCTACAAGTGCTTTGAAATTTCGAAATTTTTCAAACACTTCACTTTTGTTCTTCATGAAATAAACCCAAGTTTTTCTAGTAAAATCATCAATGAATGTTAGAAAATATTGGCTGCCTGCCAGTGATGGAGTTTGCATCGGTCCACATACATCTGAGTGAATAATTTCTAAGGGTGCTTTTGCCCTTATGCTTTTCCCCGATAGAAAACTTTCTCTGTGTTGTTTCTCCAAGATACAACCTTCACAAAGGTTGTTCGGTTTCTCTATTAATGGTAATCCTCTTACCATTCCTTTTCTGCTCAGCAAGTTAAGACCTCCAAAGTTGAGATGTCCAAATCTCAAATTCCACAACCAATTTTCATCCCTTGGTACGCTTTGGAAAGCCTTTTGTGTAACTGCTGCAATTACTTCTTTATTTTTCAAATCTGCCCTTATTTTGAGAGGGAACATCCTGTTCCTCGTCATCTTCACTTCAGCAATACAACGTTCGCTGGGTGCTCTATCCATGATGGTGCATACATCATTCACAAAGAAAACATTGTACCCCTTTTGAACAAGCTGCCCAATGCTTAAGAGGTTACATTTCATTCCAGGAACATAATAGACATCTGCTATGGTTTTCTTTTCACCTTTCTTTGTAAATATTTTAACTTCTCCTTTTCCCATAACATAAATTTTACTATCAGTCCCAAGTGTAACTTGTGATTTCACATTTTGATCTAATTTAGAAAACAAGGCTATGTTTCTTGTCATATGATTGCTGCAACCGGAGTCTAGAAACCATATATCATCACTATTTGTTTCAGCCATGTTACAAGCTAAAAGCACATTATCTTGGCTGATATTTTCTCTAGTGATATTTGCACTAGTTGTCTTACTCATATCATGCTGCTTCTTCCTACATTCATTGGCATAATGCCCATATCTTTTACAATAATAACATTGGACATTAGATTTATCATACTTTTGTCCTTGAGCATGATGTTGTCCACTTTATTGGCTGCTGCCTTGGCCTTGGTTCTGATTTGGATTGATGCCTCTTCCTTGAACATTTGCTGGACTGTTTCATCCATCTTTGTTTTGGCTTCTGCCTCTTCCTCTCTTGTTTCCTCTACCTTGACCTCTTCCTCTTCCAAAGGACATCTGGGTCTTAAAGGCTTGTTCTAGAGATGATTTTTCATTTCTACTCAATCTCTGCTCATGTGTTATCAGCGATGCATGTAGTTCATCAACTGAGAAGTTTGAGAGATCCTTTGTCTCTTCTATGGTGGTGACAATCACATCAAACTTTGAGGGTAGGATCCTCAATAGTTTCTCTACAATCCTCCTTTCTTCAAGAATTTCTCCATGAGTCCTTATTTGTGTGACCAGACCAATTACATGTGTGAAGAATGAGTCAATATTATCTGACTCCTTCATGCAAAGATTCTCAAAATCTCTCCTCAACAACTGTAGTTTTGTTGTCTTCATTTTCTCCATGCCTTGATAGGCTGTCTTGAGAGTTTGTCATGCCTTTTTGGATGTCTTGGCTGCTACTATCCTTGGAAACACAATCTCATGCACTGCTTGATACAAAAATACGAGGGCTTTTGAATCCTTCTTCCTATTGCTCTTCAACAGATCTTTCTCTGCCTGAGTTAATTTGTTAACTCATTTTCATCTGCTGGTTCTTCAACCCATATTCAACAAATTCCCATAGATCTTGTGAGGCAAACAGGGCTCTCATGGTTATTGCCCAATAGTCATAGTTTTTCCCATTAAACTGTGGGAGCTGAATATTAAACATACCCATGCTAGTGCTTGTGCTGGTGCTGGAGCTAGTCATTCTTGCACTCTAAACTATGCTTAAAAAATACAGACTATGTATTTAAAAATCACTGAGTGTCTTCAACAACAACACAAAAAAACTTGTAAAATACCTTGGATTTTTTACTGAGTCTTCACACTGCTGAAGAAGCTGCTACAACAAAAATTCTTCTTTCAGCTTCTTTGACACCTTCAAAGAGCCTAGACAAGCTCTGATACCACTGTTGGAAATTTTATACGCTAAATTCCAAAACAAAATCACTGAAAGGAGAGTAATACTCTGTTTTTGCCACAGGATCTTTAACACGGGGAAGCTTAAAATAGATTGTTAGAGAAGCTCAGATTTTTTCACACACATAAAAACTTTATATTCATTAATAAACTGCCTGATACAAACTTCATCCTCTTAACAGAGGGATTCACCAAGAACTTAAAAAAAATTACTCTGTCTCCTTTTGAAAAGATTTACACTGCTGTGTGTAAATTTTTCATTTACATTTACTGCTGTAAAATAAAATAAAAAAATTCTTACATATGCTGCTGCAGTTTTTCACATTACATTTCAATCAACAAAAAAAATACATATGCGCTGCTGCATATATTTCCCTCACGCTGCTTCGTTTACATTGCATTTCCCTTTTTAACAAAATTACATTCACCCTCTCGTCTGTTTTTGCTTCGCACTGCTGTGCATTTCTTCCCTTGCATTACATTACACAACTAAAAAAAAAATACATTACATATGCAACAATAAAAAAAAAAAAAAAAACTTACATGCGTTTACTATGCCATACTTCTCATACATGATAAAAAAAAATAAAATTAAAAGTCTTTTACCTATATTCTACGAACTGAAGTAAATACCATTAATTATTTCACTGAAGTAAATAGAGGTCAAACCCAAAACTTCACGTAATGTTCATGTGCAGGCCTGTATGCAACTTTAGTTTCAATCAACGATGGTCAGCCTTCCTTCCAATCGAACAGTTCGAAACAATATCGCACGGGCCTTTTCTACCGGCCTTTACGCTCCGGGAAAAAAGTGGTTTTGAAAAAGTACTATGGACACGCGTCGAAAGGTGTACAGTATTGGAGGCATTTGAAAGAATACCACCTTTCAATGAAAAGCGGTGCGATAAGGTCTGGTGGTTTTGTGAATTAAATGCAGCACGGCAAGTTGAAATTATATTTTCAACATTTATTGGGACTTGAATGTCGCCTATGCGTGAAATGGCCACCTACAAATGAAAAAAAATGAACACTTTTTTTAGCAAGAAGAAACACTATATACATGATGAAAATTCTTGAAAACCTAGAAGGTGTCTGTGCATTTCGTACCTATCCGCAGAGTTTTCCTTGAGTGCCTCCATCTGGGTTGTTTGAAGCCGTTGACAGGGGCATTGAACTTGTACGTTTAGGATAGATATGGAGGCCACGCTGATGGTGTAACCTTCAGACCTCGTAGAATTGTTGGAAAGGGTGAGTGGATGTGGACCCGGGTAGTAAGACAGTAAAATGTGAGGACTAGAATGCAGGCAATGAAACCAAGAATTGGGTGCCGACATGCCTTCGGAGGAGAGACTAGCGTTATCGAAGCGGGTAAAAAGGTTTAGGGCATGTAGGTTTTGTAGAGAAAATGACCAGATGGAGCAAATGACCAGATGAAATGATGGGTGGGAAGAAAGGGTTGTCGTAGGTTTGTAGGAGTTGCAGAGCCCTTTGCTCTAAACCGTGAGCAAATAGCCAAATGAAATGGCGGGTGGGTAGAAAGGATTGTGGTAGAGTTTTTGGGAACGTTGTGAGCCTTCAAATCTGGTGTGCACATATCAACAACAGCTGGCCTGCCACTTGGGCACCCCTTATCATTTTGCTGCAGTTTAGTTTTTCGTGTGTGGGCGCTAGCTATAGGGTGGCCGGGTTTCCAGTAACATCCATACAGTTTAGTAGGTGCAAAGAGAGGTGAATAATAATGGTAATATTAAATCTGGTATTTTAGTGTTGTTGGTTTGTTTGGTAATTATATGCATTTTAGTGTTGTTGGTTTGTTTGGTAATTATATGCATGGTGGACTGGCCAACCAAAAAAGCACACATGCAATATAGCTAGAAAGATAATTTAAAATTTCCGAAGTCTACATTTTATTTAAAAAAAAAAATTGTTTCAATGAATACTTACACAAAGATAATGATAATAATCGCGATAATAATCATCATATTAAATCTAGTATTTTAGTGTTGTTTTTTGTTTGTTTGGTAATTATATGCATGGTGGAGTGGCCAACCAAAAAGCCATACATGCAACATAGCTAAAGCTAAAAAGATATTTTGAAATTTCCAAAGTCTACATTTTATTTTAAAAAAAATTGTTTCAATGAATTCTTACATAAAGAAAGTATAATGCCTTTGTCATATCTCTGGCCAAAAATTTCAAAATCTTGTCTTAGTAGACAATTAAATGTTCATGTAGAAAATACGCAATGCCCAAGTCATCTTTAGACAATTTTGTGAGAAATATGTAGAAATGCTCACGGTAGATTAGTCTTATTATGCAATGTACTAAAGCAAAATACTTAATCTACTTCTACAATCAAACTTGCGGAAGATTAATCGATTTTCAACAAGATCAAATAGAACACATATAACAGAGAAGAAGATTAAATCACACATGAAACAAAGAAGAATACTCTGGGGAAAGCCTCACCTAAAAACCGCGCTATCTGTATTATCATACAAGGTGGAAATATATCAGGATTACATAAAGCCTTAGCTCTCACAGCTAGCCAGATCTTAGTACAATCCTCGTGGATGCTCACAGGCAAACAAGGCTTCTCACAAACTTTCTCCTCTACCCTCCAAGCCTCCTATTTCCTTGCGCAGTTTGATTGTAGAAGTAGATTAAGTATTTTGCTTACAGCCAAGATTCTTAATGCACAAGAGAAAGGCCACCAGGGCCATGGATGAGGCACAATGAGGTCGCTAAGTTGCTCAGAGGATGAGCAACACTTTCAGCAAGGGGGGTATGATGGGCCTCTAAATTAGACATAAATTAAGGTGCATGCCTCTAATTTAAAACATAAATTAAGGCCTGGCCATCCTTCAGCACATTAAACCTCTCTTTTTGCATTAGATAATTTATTTTTATCTATAATATATTCATTAGGAAGGTTTATGAATAATTGAATATTTGTGCCTAATATTATTTATTTGTGGAATATTATGAGAATAATGGGCAGATTATGAAGAGTTGGAGGAGGAGATAATTTAGGGACTTGTTCCCTACTACAGGATGCTCAATAATAAATAATAAGTCAACAAGATATTATGGAATTATGGCACAAATTGTGGAACTCCAATGATTTAGAAAATCTAGGAATGTGTTCCACTAATCAAGGGAGCAGATCCACTAATCAAGGGATTTCGGTGGGGAAATCTTCCTCCATCCATGTGGAATGATTCTTAATAATTTTGTATAAGTACCAAGTCGAATTTTCCTCTAGAGAATGATTGAGAAAATCTAGAAATGTGTTCCCTGCCATATAATGCAAATTCCTAATATTGGGGACTAGATCCACTAATCGAGGGATTTTGGTGGAGGAAAGCTTCCTCCATTCATGGGGAATGATTCATAATCATTTTGTATAAGTACCAAGCCGAATTTTCCTCTGGAAGGATATTTTTCATTAGTGTTATTGTGGAAAGGGCTTGTATTCTTGCAGCTCCATTGAATTTTCTTACAGGGATGTAATTCTATTGATGAAAATAATGAAGATTGGTGTCATGTTCAGTTTCTAAATATTTTTCTCCTCCATAGGTCTCTGAGTTTCCTTGGGCTTGGCCATCCCAGGAACCTCAGAGCCCTTTTGTATCATTTTCTTTATCTCTTTTCATTGCTTATTCACATGCATCTCTTGTTTTTATTTCTTTCTATTTCTGCATTTAGAATTAATGATTTCTTGTTCTAGGATTGAGTTAAATGGTTGATGTAAATTTTTTTTGCAGGATCACAAACATTATTTCATCCTTGGAAAAGCTTTTGAAGTTCATAAGAATCATTGAGTTTCTTGGATTAGTCTTCTTATTCTCAAATCTAGATTGTTGGACCTCCTTTTTAGCAAAGAACATAAACTTTCTGTTATTTTTTAGAGCATGCTAACAAGTTTCAATCAAATTGATTCCACTTGCATTAGATCAAAAAAACATTCTAGTTCATAACAAAAATTACCCCATTTCATTTTCACTTGATTTGGTTAGGCATTTTTTAGATTTACTAGCTCACTAGTTCTCGAATTTCTAGATTTTCGACTAGTAATGTCTTTTATTTTATTTTTTGCATGGGTTAACAGAGGTCTTTTTGAGTGCATCCATTTGGAATAGGGACCTAAGACATCCTAGTTAATAACAAAATTTGTCCCATCCAATTTGGATTTCATTTTCTCGGTCATTAAACCCTCACCAATTTCATCATTTCACAAGGAAACTTCTTCAAGCTTTTTGAGCAAATCCATACATCTCCCAATTTTGGTTTTGAGTTCTGAGTGATCCTAGGAATTTTCTAACTCCATTACACCCGTATACCACCTTACCTAAGCCTTCCATCACCTCCAACACCTCACATTTTTCTCTCATCTATATCCTGTAGGTTCATTGTAATTCCTACAGGATCATCCAGTAGGTTTCTAGTACATCCTGTAGGTTCTCCTGAAATGGTTTGCTTTGAGGCCGAATTGATAGAAAACCTCTAGGAAGTCACCAAAATCCTCCCAAGGTCTCCCAAACCATCCAACCATCTCCTAACCCTTCCATCCAACCTCCAACATCCTTAATTCACCTGCCACGTCACCAAAGGAAATTAGTTTACATACTTGATTTTGCATAAAAAGACAAAAAGACAAAAACAGATTCATTTTGGTCCCTTTACTTGCACATTAGTGATGTTTGATGCTTCTTACTTCCATGCTTAGATAGTAACATTTGGTTCATGATAATTTAGCATTATTACAAAGCATAGTTTCTTGGCAGTTAATTAGGAAATTGTGTGATTTAGCATTGAATTTCCGTCTCTTTCCTTGTACTTTCTTTCTTGCAATAGGTTAAGGTTCCATTTCGAACATTTCATTTTCTGCAATTAGTTTAGGAATTGACTTTAGTACATGCACTCCATTAGATCATGACAGCAAAGGAATGACACATGGTATGCCACACATATAGTGCCGACACCTCTTAAGTTTGTACGAACACCGGGTTGATAATTAAAGTTGGTAGTCTTGGGAGTTGCAGCATTTTTGTTGCAATATCGAGGCTCATCAATTCTATTGTGTTAAGAATCTCAATCAAAGATTGAATATTGTCACTTTTTTACCATTCCATTAGTTTCTAACCCTTTACAAATGGAGTTGTTCATATATTAAATGTATAAGATGGTCCTTTTCATGATTAGCAAATCACCTACTAAGTATTGAACAAAATGAACAATAACTTGAATAATCTATACAAATAACCATAACAATCTTGTTCAAAGTTTTGCCTCATAGGCTAACATGTCTTTGGACAACAGAACCTGGGTGGACTAGGAATTAAACCCATTAGTTACCACTCAAGCTATTGTCCTTTGACTACAATGTTGCAAATTTTAATTAAACAATATAAGTCTTCAATTCTTCTTATATAGAAAAAAATAAACTTGTATTCGGCAGATTCAAAAGATGTTATTAAGTTTGAGATGAATAAACTAAGTAAGCAAGCGGAGGTATTTGAAGCCTCATCTCTATTAATTATTTGTAGAGGATCTTAGGGAAACTATAACATTTTTGTCTCAAATTGTATAACCCGATATAGAGAAAAATTCTATCATGGTTGGGAGACAAATTAGTCAATCATAATGGAAAACTTGCTTTCTTGTTTTCTTTTACAAAAACCCTTTTGATCCTTCACATTATTATATATTGTGCGGAAACATTCAAGGTACGCAATATTTTCCTGTTCCTATTGTGGTAAGCTCATCCAGTTTATGAATTATGATTTATCTTCAATAACATTAAAATGACAACGATCTAGTGTTGTGGATGTTCAAATATTATATAAAGCTCCTTTTGAGATCTTATTAGTTGAGATTTGAGATTGCATAATTGGCATTTTCACATACAACAATATGTTCACCTTCAAATTCTGGGATCAGGGTCATACCCATAGTATTTACGTGACTAGTTATGTTAGCGCAATCATTTGCCAATCTACACTAATTATGAAAGAACAACACCAATTGTTTGCCTCTATTTTGAATATTTACATCTTCAAATATACCTATTTATATTTGAATCCTTCCAAAAATTTATAAAAAATTCCTCTAACCCAAATATAAGTACTTTGAAAATGACATACTTTTGTCATGATTTTAAATGGGACCAATATCAAACACAATGCATGTGAATTCCTGCTTGATCCTTTGAAAAATAAAAACCTCATTAAGAGACACCTTGTCATTGCTTAACATTCTTCACTATGTAGGAAATTGAATGTAGTAATTTCTATCTATTTAGAGACTGAAATATCAAAGGTGAAACTTGCTAACATACTATTGATTATTATGATTGTTGGTTTTCAGTGACCTTGTTCAAGACAACTTGAGGGAGTGCTTCTTGGCAGAATATTCCAACTATGGGGGGACTTCACATGAACATGTTTGATGGAGTTGAACTTCATTTTCAACTCAATGATTTTCTCATGAGTTACAATTCTAGATAAAATATCTAATTTGTTTCTAACACTAGTAAATTAGTTTCCTTCTTATGCTCACATTCCTTTACTATGCTCTATAGGTGTTTCTTTTCATTATACAATGTTATTTAGAGTTGTTTATGACATTTTGCACTTCTAAGTAGTATACTTATAGAGCTAGAAGAAACTGTCAATGTGGAAATTTGCATCATACTCGTATTTTGATATTTTGTAATTTTAGCAGCATAGGGAGCCTTTCCATTCCTCTAGGTAATCCTTCCCAAATTAGAGTTTTTCCCTTGTTCCCAAGTTTGCTAAAAGTTTTAAATTGTTTCTCTAGATGGATTGTAATATCTCATTTATTTATTTATTTTTTATTTTTTGCTGATGTCCTAAGATTTTTGTTTTTTTTGTTTTCGTTTTTATATCTTGATTAACAATTGAAAATTTGTGTTTGTGGTGCATCAAAGTTCATCTTACTTGTTCTGTCAACCTTATTTTGTAATCTTCAATATTATGTTCTACACAACCTTCTACTATTTGAGTTTGTGGCATGTCCTCTATATTTAATTTCCTTCCATATAGGTAAAATATGTTATAGACCTAACATGCTACACTTTTTTAATTTCTTACGTCCTAAAGCTAAAATAGGTGTATGGCCACTTTTGGAATAATATCTTGTTGCACTGTAGAATCTCTTTTTATTTCAAAGTATCCATAGAAGTGTAAGAAATTAACAACTAATAGATAAAAGTAGGAGGTCAAGGTCCTACTAGGAGTGAAGGTCAAGGCAAGAACACCAATGAAAGAGGACACAAGAAAAAACCAAGAGGAGAAAAGTACTAACCTATCTAGAGGAAAATTTTCCTAGTTGTTGGAATACATGTTCACTGCTATAGGATTCTCGAGTCAGTTATGAGACACTAGGTAGGCCACTATACAATCAAATCTATTGCAGAGATTTGGGTTGCTAGTCAAAACTAAGGAGGGAAGTGCCAGCTTCGTGGAGTAAAGATCATTACTGGGCTAGCACTCCCTTCCCTAAATTTCTCTTAGAAAGTTAGGAGTGTTAGAACGTTGCAAGCATGAATCAGAAGAGTGAGCCAATATAATTTATTTGTCAAAATATAAGCCTCCTTGATTTGGAGAAAGTTGAACTTTAAGAGCACTTGAATTTGTTTTAGGATTTTCCCTATCTCGCATGACATCCTTCTTGCCAGGTTTGCCAGTAGTAGTGGTGCAATGAATTACAAGTACTATGGCATTGAATGCCATACTTGGTGGCGACAAAGTTTGTTCAGTTGCACGAGGTGAGGAGATCAGGCTTTCAGATAATAATATAGTTTTCTAGGTGAAGTTGATTTAATAGAGGTTTACAGTGTCGAGGTGGTGTTTTAGTTTCATGGTGCCTAATTGCAGTAGCATGTTGTTTCACGTGCTGAAGACGATGTGCTTGAATGAACAACTAAGAGGGCATGCTACCAATTCCTCCAATCGATTGGCCAGATGAGATGACGCCAACCAACCCCTTACCCTCTCACATGTGAAACCCCCCATTTGAGATCTTAATCTCTACTTTAAATAAATAATTTAATGTCATATACATAT
>APFE031560903.1:33688-52838 GCA_000404065.3 Pinus taeda | reverse complement strand
TACTGTCGAACCAAACATAACTATCCATAGGTCTGGATGCTGCAAGATTGGATTATATTCATCATAATTCTTAAAGCTGGATCGAACATCTATGACAAGACTTATGTTACCACCTATTGTCATAAGCACTGGACAATATTTTTTATGAGATAGCGTACCTTTAAAATAACTTGAGAATCATCTGGAGTGTTCGTGATGTCTAGCACAGTAGGTGGGACTGCAAGCAACAAACGATACCATATAGTCATTGGTTGCACCATAACAATTTCTTATTTTTAAAAGCAAACGGAGACCTCATATTTGTATTGATATAAAAACACTAAGATCAGATGAACTTGTGAATAGCCAAGAAGCTGCCCACAGCTGATCTTTGCCTTTTCAACCAATTAATCACATCGAGATTAGAGAGAACAACCACTGAAACGCAATAACAGGGCATCGGAGAGTAAAGTAACCACAACACGGCCCATGTGATGCCACAGCGAAAATAATTGGAAAAAAGATACAGAGTATTTCTTGAAAAAAGATACGAAATATTTCTTGAAGATGTAAATCATAACATGACTCATCACAAATAACCATTCGAATCAACCCAAAGTCATATTTCGTTTATTATTTTTAACATCCCTTCCGTATGCAGATCGAGTTCCCGATTTGGAAAAAAAAATATTATATATATACTCATGCTAAAAACATAATTAGAATATATATATATAAATAAAATGAAGGAAGGGCCAGTAGTTTTCAAAGTGAAGAATTATGAGCCGGGGAGAACTGAGTAGGATTCAGAGATTTTCTTTGTTTTAATTAAAGTGAAATTCATTAAAAAAAAAACTAAAAAATAAAAAGAGTTCAAAGTTTGTTTTAATCAAATTGAAATTCATTAAAAAAAACAAAAAATAAAAAGAGTTGAAAGTTTGTTTTAATCGAATTGAAATTCATTAAAAAAAATAAAAGGAGTTCAAAATTTGTTTTAATCAAATTGAAATTCATTAAAAAAAAATTCAAAGAGTCGAGATCTGGAAACTTAAACGGTTGGGATTTAGTTATTTTCTTTGCTCAAAATGTTCCCGTCAATTTCAACTTAAGCAATATTCCCTTACTAACTATTCCCAAACCTGTGTGGTTTTTTAATGGTGAAACTTATCATATCAAACACTGATTTCAACTTTAATTATGATAAAATACATAGGACTGACAGTGACTTTCAGAAATGCTGGAAAATTAAATTAATCTATAAAGATTTAATTTAATTTCAGGAGGGTTGATCTAACAATCAAATTTAATAAAATAGTTTACATCATTTGAGAGAGAGGGAGCCTAATTTCAGGAGGGTTGATCTAACCATCAAATTTAATAAAACCGGTTACATCATTTGAGAGAGAGGGAGCCAGAGCATACTTGGAGCTGGAGTTGAGACTTGTTGTGGCTTTTTTTCTGGGGAAGGGCGGCACAGATAGAACTCTGCTTTTTTTGGGGAAGAACTCTATGGAAAGCTGGAGTTGAGACTAGTTGTGGCTTTTTTTCTGGGGAAGGGCTGCACAGATAGAACTCTGCTTTTTTTTTGAGAAGAACTTGAAGATCAAAAAATTTTGTTTAATAAAAGAATTATAGCACAACGTAAGTCTCAGTATAGTGTAAGTTTCAGTATAGTATAAGAGATTGCTTTTCATAGAAAAAACACAACAATTAGAGGCAATTTTCTGAAACTGAAGCCCTGAACCAAAAATTTCTTAAGAGCAATTTGAATACAGGAAAGTGTGAACGAGTCGTTCTCACCTGTAAATAACAAATAGAAATCAGATTTCTTAAGCAATGGATTTTCTGACGTTAGTAATCAATGGGAAAAGCATGTTGGGCTGCAATCAGGGTTTGAATATCCTAATTTTCCCTGGGAACCCTACATCACAGATTAAAATCACACAAATTTACATAGAGCAGGAGAGCCAGATTATTGAGCCACTTATTTCAATTTGTACATTTCCCTAAAAAGAGAGAACTGGAGAATGGTTATACCAAAGATTCAAAGCAAAAATAGTGGAAAAATTATAGAAAATGAAATATATTTACCTGAAATCAAAAACCCTTGTGCAGAGCAGAGGCTCTTCCTGAGATGGGATGATCCAAATGGAAGCCTGCCTCTTCCTCCTCGGTCACATAGACCCACATGACTTAGACTCAAACTTGGACTTAGACACCAGACCACACACAGGCAAGACCTGACACGACTCGACTCAGACTCCCACTCTCCATAGACAGACAGAGCGAGCAGGCGATGGACAGAGGAAGAAGAAAATGCTAAATTTGGAAGGCTAGATGTATATATAACCACTTCCTTTCAACGTATAGAAATTCTGTATAACGCATGAGCACCAACTCCAGAAGTCGAATGCTTTTTTTGAACCATTAATCAAAGGCTAGATAATTCGCCACCTTTCACCAGATGCAAAGGGTTTAAGTCGGCCTTATGGAAAACACA
Organism: Pinus taeda; assembly: GCA_000404065.3. Lineage (NCBI taxonomy): Eukaryota > Viridiplantae > Streptophyta > Pinopsida > Pinales > Pinaceae > Pinus > Pinus taeda. The sequence continues at coordinate 50,359 of APFE031560903.1, read as the reverse complement.
TTGGATCCTGCTTTTTTTGAACCATTAATCAAAGGCTAGATAAAGGGTTTAGGTCGGCCCTATGGAAAACACACTGGATCCTGCTTTTCTAAATCCGAATGGTCCACCAACTCAAACGGGAACCTGCTTTTTTCGGATTACGGTTCACCACCTCAGTAGTAAAAAGCATTTTCAACCTGCCTTTTTGTGTTTTCTTGAATTTCCTGTAGAATTATCTCTTTGTGTTTGGTTTTTTCCTGGGCTACTTTTTTCTTATTTTATTTATTTAGCTTTTTCAGATTTCAAATCCTTTTTATTTTATTTACTTTTATTTTATTTTATTCAGCAAAGTTATGAAAATTTGATTTTCTTTTTCCTAAATTTACATAATAATTTATGTTAATAATTTTTCTAATAAATTAATAAAATGACAAATATTTTACTGGTTTCAAGCATTATTTTTTCATATATTTATTGTTTTCTTTCATGTAAAAAGATATGTAAATTGTTAACTAATAAGATAGTAAAGATTGTAATGAAGTTTGAATCCTTGAACTTTACAGATAATACTTTTATGTAGATAAACAATTGAGTTTATAGGAGTCAAGACACACATGTATGTATCTTTATGAATCCTATCAATTCCAAATTGACTTTCTTCATCATTATCTCATGTGTCATATATATATATATATATATTATATATTATATATATAATATATATAATATATATTATATTGTTGAGGTTAGGTATTAGACGCATTTTTTTTTGTTACAATAACATAAGTTCACTTCAGAGTCTTGAGTTTGCTAATATCTCGTCTAACTAGAGCACCTTGTAAATAGAAATTGATACAAATAGGTTGGATGTGCCAGACCTTGACATACATCAACATGAGAAGGCTATTTAGTGTTGCAAGCAAAAAAACGGTGAGTCACAATAAATATTGGGCATAATCTCCAGGTATCAACGCTAGCTAGTCACTACTCTCATCCTCCAATCTGATAGAATTCTCCTACTGAGTCCATCTGTGCCTCCCTATATGACCTGCAATATTCAAATGACATGAACCTTATGCAGATTTCGTGCCATGATCAATGAAGTGACATGAGCACATGCAATGTGCCAAGTATAGTGGGAGCCATGACCCCCTTTGTGTGAGCTGACATCATATCAAGGTGAGGGGGAAGGGGTGGTGCTATGCACTCTCTTGGGCACTCTTTGTAGGGGATATTTAAATAATATATGTTGTTTCCAATTCTAAAGGTTATTTTCTTCCAACATACCCATAGGGATTCTCCCATTTACGAAGATTGTCATAAATGTCTAGGTACGCATCCTATCACTCTAAAGTATTGGTTTTCTATTGAGGTATTGTATGATTTGCATTTATGTGTCTTCTAAAATTAGGTATGAAATTTCAATACTCATTGTTTTCTCATAGTGCATTTTGGCATAAAGTTAAAATGCTTAGTAACTGTTTATGCCTATCTATTAATGTATTTTGAAACCTATTTAGTCATGCCGTCGTTCTCATAATCAAAATCCAAAGTAGTTCTTGATCTTTACATCATCTTCTTCAACATGTATATTACAACATACCCACCAAACTGCGTCTCTCATTAATGGAAATGTTCTCATCAACACCACATTGCTCCTAACTATGAGCCTCACCTTGTGGTTCAAAATGTTGAGCATACTAGTGGTTTAGCTCACATTTTGTCACTTTTAATATATTTTCCTAGGTATAAGAAAATGGACAATGCATATTCCAATCATCATCATATACTTCAACAAAAAAATATGAAGCGAAGCTATCATCAATGTACCATTAAATCCACTCATTCATTATTATCATGCATTTGAAAATAATCTTCAACAAAAAAGAAATGCTAATTGTATTTAATCTACTCTTGTTGTTATAATTATTACCATTTAGAAAGTAATTTAAAACTTTCTATCATTTTGCAGCATAAAGTCTTTTGTTTTTGTATATGTAACTAATTAATTGGGGAATGCTATGGAAGAGTGGTAATTTTATTTTCAATTTAATCTACTTGAAACTACTCTATTGGGCTTGTTTTGCCTCATTTTTTTGAAGCGATCACACATTTCTCCTCATTTTGAGGATGACACTTAGGGTAAACTAAATTTGTCAAGGCTCAAGGGTTCATCCCACCTTTGACGACAACACTAACAAAAGTGGTGGAATTGTTGGTGCCTTTCCATTATCACATATATACATCATAATTGTTTGAGACATATTCCACCCTACCTTAATTGGTGTGATTGTTGGTACCTTTCCATCGTCACATATATACATCTTGCTCATGAAGGACACACATGTCACAATCTAGAACTCTAGTGAGGAGGACAACATTTTCTCCTTACAAACACTCTCACTAGATCCAATTGATTCATTTTTCCTATTATGTCAGTGCTTAAAGTTATTTTCCTTTTAATGACATGTGATTGTTGGTTTTGTTCTAAACATTTCTTGAGCTTAAACATATTATTATCTTCAATTAACAAGGAAACATCGTTGTATGCTTTCCCCGTGAGCTCACTTTATGCTACTAAAACTTGATATTGCTCAGTCTTGGATGGTTGCATCTAAATCCAACACTATAGTTGTTTTGAGTTTTACAACTTCTATCTTTGATGGATATTATTTAGGGACCTTAGCTAATCATATAGGCTGTTTTCCATACATCTTAGAGTTCGTCTCACACAAATTGAAAAGGTAATAAATAATGGTAGGTGGACTTTGAGAAATAGGTGTTAACTGGTTAAGGCCCTTTTGACATTTAGTTCTCTATCCCCTCCTTTGCTAAAACTTGATTATGGTACTAGTTGAGAAACTAAATAAGGAAGAATCAATAATCTTGAATTCTAATAAGGTTTTTACTCATACTAACAAGTCATTTAAGAATGATTTCAATGGCCATTGGTTTTCCTCCATTAAACTTTATCCTACTTTGGCCCGAGCTCACCTAGATTTGGTTTTCTACTCACTAACTAAAGGCTTTGTGAAATCCAACTTTTGCTACAATTCCATTTCTTAAGTAAGTTAACACTGCCATTATGAATTACCATGTGGTACTTTGTTGCTTGAGGTCTAATAAGAAAAGAAAATTAGAAGGTTTTTTTTTTTTTGTTTTATTTTATTTATTTATTTACGGGTATGCTAGATGAGATTCTTTGATCTTTGTTTAGAAAAATACAAGTTGCTTATGTAAATGGAATACTTTTACTTGTAAATTGTTTAGTGTCTTTTATATTGGAAATTACCCCAATGGTGGCTTTAAAATATAGTACTAAATTACTAGAAATTCAGAATATTATTTTTGAAACTTGAAGAAACAAGGTATACTATTTCAACATCTCTAAAAAAATCAAAACATAATTTTTTTTATAGCAAAAATGAAAATATAAGTAAATATTAGAAGATTAGAACAACTCAAAACATGAGCACACAACAAAAAATGTTGTATTGAATTTCCAATTATTAGATATTTTAATCAATATGCGAGTATATCAAGATAAGGGTCTAGATGATGATGATAAAGATCATCATCTGTTTAATATCCCTCATTATGCTGGCATTAAGTTTGAGTTTGAGGATAACAAGAACTACCACTACTAATGTACCTGAGTTTGAGTTAGAATTTACCATTATTTCATCCATATAAGTATCTTTAAGATATACATTCTTTTCCTCTGGAATCTTTCTTGTGTAGCTATCTTTATTTTCATAGATAAGGAAAAATGCCCAATGGAACTATACTAGATCTTTTATCTTCATGGAGATGAAACTGTTATCACCCCAAGAAACTCTCCTAGGTTGTATCTCAAAGATGCTCGGGAACATTACAGACTCAACTTAATGTTGGAAATAGATGAATGGAAGGAATGATGCTTGTTCAAGATAGATAACCACTTCTACTATGCTTAACTCCAAACATGGGTGAACACCCCCAGACTACAAGGCTTTAGACCACCAATTACTCACAGTTTAAGGAATTAGGTGAACATGGAGAATACTAACGACACCATCAGATGCATAGGACTCTGTGATGGCCGGCTGCAACCAGTAAAAAGGTCTGCTAATCTATTTCCTAATGCACAGACATGATGACAGCTCTCTGGCACTAAGTAAAAAGAAACCTGCATAACTCATTCAATAATACATACAAGATTCTAACACAGAGGTGGGATGACAACCCCTCAAATGCTAAATATCAAGAGCACATGAACAAATGCATAACAAACACAACCTAGAACAGAGAAGAAGTGGAAAGTGAGCAATTAACAAAAAAAGAAGCTTGCATTAGCTGAAAATGAAGACCAGACGTTGATAGTATCAAAGTAGTTATAGTCTCCAGAAGTTGAACCTTACATCAAAACAACAACCATCAACCAAAATTACATCTGTGTTCTGGGTATATATAGAGTTTCATTACAAAGATATTTTGCTATTCTGGACATGGAGGGGTCATAATGGACCACCAATTGCTTTAACTCTCTGATGGAGTCTCTGCTATGATCTGCTGGCTTTAATGAACAAAATTGATTTACTTAGATACTCTGTTGTCCTTCTCGAGCATGTGGAGTGTAGTATGAATGGAACTCCATAACCATTGAATGCATTTACCTGCTCAACTCTGTACCTTTTCCTTCTCGGCCATACTGTCTCTTGAATGAGGTAGTTGAAGATTTAATACAAACAGTACCGGGACTGGTTACGCTCGTCCTTCGGATGCACAAAGAAATTAAGGAGCTTGGACTTCTTGGTGGGCAGACAAATTGAATGGAGGAACGAGGATGAAAGTCGGATTGCGCAGATCGACGACAGAGATCTCTCGGCGGGGTGTCGGAAGGAAACAGAGGTACGAATGATTGTGAGCCGTCGGATCTTGCAGGTGGACGACGGAGATCGGTTTACAGGGGATGTTGGGAGATATGGGAGCAAGACGATCATAGGCCATTGGATCCCATATGATCAGATCCAACGGTGATCAAGGGCGGAAGCTACACAGAGATTTAACACGTGGGTAGGGTATGATGGGTGGTAAGCGGTATTTCCCACACTGCTTATCGGAGGAAGGCGGTAAACGTATAAAGGTGCACGATTCCACTTATCGCGCAACGTGTGGTGGATGGGACAGGGGGAAAATCGTTTTCCCTGCGGTTTAACGCGCAATTATGTTTCGGTAGTGGGGGAAGGGGATGCCATTCGATTGCAGCGGGAATGATCGGATGGCGGGTAACAATTGGGTGAGTTATGTGCAGCGTGGGACCGTCAGATCAGGGGGCAGCAAATCGATGGTTGCGATGACAGGTGATGATGGGTTACACAGGCGCGAGGGCACATGATCATGGTCTTATGGGTTTAGACTTTGCGCTCAGGGCCTGAGGGAAAGCGGGTTTGAATGGGGAATGGAGAGGTTTTAAGAGGAAAAACAGAGATGGCGGGACTATGGAGTATAAGGAAAATGAAGGAGAAGGGAGGAAAAGTCTACTACGATTTGCCTTTCTGCATAAACACATGACCGAGCTGATATTTGGTCCTCCAAATGCTGAAGTATGTAGTAGAGCTAACAGAAACTATCATGCTTTCCTAGATTGGCATAGTTGTATGTGCTCTAATTTTTCGTCAATGCCAATGAAATTGGTATCCATCTTAAAATATAGGACTTAGTAACCTTAAAAAGATGAAGTAAAATCCATAAAATTTGGATTGTGTTTCAACCATTTCGTATTTTCTTTGTTTATTCTGAAAATTGCATCCATCTTAAAACATATGACTTAATCAAACATTGAATCAGATAGAACAATTAAAACTAATTAAACATCAAATAAGCCATGCTTAATGAACTAATGCATGTGCAATTATGGAGGGTTTGATAGTAACACCAATGATGGAGTTTCAATCCAATAAAAAATTCAACTGATTGGATAAATAGGTGCATGTATTAACCAAAGCATATGCAGATAACTAAGGAGGCATAGAAAATATGGTTGAGTTGAATAAATAACTAGGTTAATATATTAATGAAGGCAAAATCTAGATGCGTTAAACTAATAAATTGATGGGTTAACCATGACGAACACATCAAGGCTAAACAAAACTCATGTGAGATCCAGAGCTAGCCATACCATCCACATACTATGGGCAATAGTTTGGGTAATCTTAGATAAGTGTAGAAGTTAGTATTAGCTCCACTTTTGTAGAAATTCCCACTGTAGATCAACAGATTATGTAATAGATTAAAGCAAAATACAAGATCTACTTCTACAACAAACTTTGTGGAAGCTTAATCGAATTGAGCAAGATCAATGGGAACACATATAACTGAGAATGAGAAAGCAATCACACATAACATAGAAGAAATAACCCGGGGAAAGCCTCAGCCTAAAACGCCAATCTCTGTATTATCATACAAGTGGAAATCTTGTTCAAGTTATAAAAAGAATCAACTCTCAAGCTATCTTGCTCTCTCTGCAATCAAACAATACAATGCACAGACTGAACAGACACAATATATGTCCTCCTCAAGCCTCCTATTTCCTTGCGCAGTTTTTCTTGGGGTCCAATGATGCCACATGTGTGAATTGGCCTCATCACACTCACAAAAACTGAAGAAGTAACTACGCAATCCTCAAGGAAAGAATTCCTTCTGCATGCAAGAGATATTCACAATGGAATATTCTAGCAACTGATAGTACACTATCCCTCCATCTGATCTCAACTGGGTCATTGTCTGAACTGACATGCATGAGTTATTTATGAGAGAATATTCAGTTATCTGAAGTGCAACAGTTACATGCATGCATGCATTAACTAAATGAACTCACAATTAATTCAACAAACTATTTGAATTAATCTAACTGGACTTGACTCAGTTAACTAAGCCAACTAATTACAACTCAGTATTACAATTCGTCCTTATCTCTTTAACTGATGGATAAATTCCTCAATGAATGGAGAAACTGTTGCATGCCCCCACATAGACTTCATGTTTGATTTTCTACAACTAATTAACTCATGGTGAATTAATTAATTATTTTACAAACAACTGCTAAGATCAAATTTGAATTTTTACTTCTCTATTTTAGTTCAGGGACTAACTAAAATAGGAAGGTATCTCAAAATTCTATTTATAGCAGTATTAAATTTAGCACTTCTATATTTAGAATTTCTTGTTGCTATTTTCAACAACTTTATTGTTTTCCCTCCTCCCTAATCCTAATCATAATGGTATTTTCTCATTGTTTGTGAGAGGGAGGACTTGATCAATGTCACTCTACCGTAGGTTATCTCTTGAAAATTCATTAAGGTATACCATTCTTTTTCCAAGGGCCTTAATTAGGCAAACTAGAACTTAGGGGCCTTCATTTTCTTCCTTATTGTCCTGTCTGTAAATTAAACCTTTAACTGATTGGTATGGAAAAATGTTTTCTTTTTGATCCATTGAATTTTTGGCTAGCCAAATTGCCCATATTATGTGAAGGAGGAGCCTTTGGGATCTATCGTCACTTTTTCTTTCTTGTTGAAGCAAATTTTTGAACGCTACACCCCTAGCCTCTAGCCATCCCAAATAGCCTCAGGGGCCATTAACCTAGTTGCATAACTCTATATTTCCCTAAGTATGAGAAATTCATGAATTATTGAGAGATTGTTTCTATACCCTCCACATACCATGGACAATAGTGGGACCCTATTAGCCTTTGCACTACAATGCATCCCGAGTTAATTTATTTATTTTTATTTTTTATTGCGTGCTAAACATGAAAAGGGTATCACCTTTGGTGGTGTCTAGAAATTCCAAGTTCAAACCTACCAAGTATTATGATGGTTTTCCATAATGGAGTGCTATGAGTGATAACCAAAATTCACTAAGTATGCAACTAATATGAGATAGAAATTCTACCAACGTGTATCCTCCTCCTCCACAAACCTAATCCCAACATTGATTAATTGGCTAGTAAAAACATGCCATTGAATAGCTAGCCCCCCTCAAATATCTAGATATTTGTTGAACAACTGAGGTTTATCCATAGATAAGTGGGCTGATGATAAAACCAAATTTGCTAAGATATGGTAGTCTTGAAAAAAAAGTAAATATTTAAACTCCCTTGGCATATCAAAGCCCTGCTCCTTCCCAAGTCCTTGATCCCTACCTAAATGAACTATTGTGCCATTCCCACACACCGAAATAGGCATCTTCTAATCATAACAAAATACTCTAGCAATGATGTCCAGAATGAAGAGATCCATTTGTGTAATTTATTATCCATTATAATTCATCACTCTATATGCATTAAATTTATTATCTTGGTCAACATTTATTACTAGATATCTCTCTTTACAATGAGTTTTAATCCCCCCTTTTGTCTGATTTGTTAGGCATTTTAATCCACTTATATAGATGCATCTTGTTTATGGAATTATTTGAGTATTATAGCCAAATACGTCTCTTGAAGAGGAGTTTCCAATGCACCTTTATGTGATTTGTTATGTATTCTGATCTATTCTCGAGTTTATGCATTTCTTGATCAACATTTCTTGTCATATATCTCTCTCAATATTGAGTTTCCATTCCTCCTTTCCAACCAATGCCTTTGAGAAAAGTGATATGTGATTTATACCCCAACCATGTTGTTTCTTGTGCTATTTCTGATCATCCCTCCCAATTAACCAATGGAATGTCCCTTCACTTCTTGTTTCCTTTCCAATGATAAGAGCATCATTCCTTCCTAATTCTATTTATACTCTAATTGGGGATGCATGCTAGTGAGAGATAGAATACAAGGATGGAGAAGAGGATGATTTTCATAAGTGCAACCTTGTTATCCATAGAGATCCATTTATCTACCTAACAATTGATCTTCTTGATGTTGTCTATAAGCAACAAGTTACAACTACAACTTGAAACTATATCTTTGAGGGCTTCAACTGGAAACCCAAATAACTATGTGCTTCCTCAAAAGGGGCCAAAGGAAAGGGGAGAAACTTTGAAATCATGTTTTTGTGGTGTTTTTGATACTATTTAATACCAAACAAATGACTTAGCTCAATTCACATCCATTTCAATGGCTCTAGAGATGATACAATATCACTAATTACAAACTTTGGCCTCTCTATTGGCTCCATTCCTAAATAGCAGAAGTATAATGGAATAGTCGTGATAATTCTCATGTCCTTTGGAATTTGAAGATTTAACTTATGATACTTGGTTTAAATTGTGTGGTTGTAAATTTTGTATCATTCACATGAACTTCTAAAAATCTAATTGTAGGTAATCATGGAGAAACACTATAATCTACTAGAAAAGACACAATATTTCATTTGATTTGGTGATAGTATGTGTTTGTTTAGAAAACCATTGCATCTTCAATTTGGTTTAGATGACATAGTTTCTTTCCCTAAGTGGTTCAGCTAAGCAATACTTGAAAGGGTTACTTCTATGAATCATCTAAGTGGCACCCACGAGGGTCACTTCTTTGAATTGATCATGCATGTTGTATTAGTCATGCATCCTTTAGTTGCCCCCCACACAACTAAAAAAAGTTTACTCATTTTGTTACCACTTGGAATCTTTCTTGACCTTGCTTCAATTATAGATAGGGTTTTCAATGCTTAAAAACTATGATTTTTATCCAAGCATACCTATGGCCTCTAAGATATCAATATAGGTAATTCAACTCTAAGTTGTACAACTTTCGAGTTCAGAGTTTATTGAACCAATTTTTTTTTTATTGCCCTTAAGTTCTCTTAGATGACACTTTTAGTCACGTAGCTTGATTCTTAGCACACTGATGGTTTTGATAATTTATGGAGATTGATGTACACCCACATTTTTCTCTTAACACGAAAAAAATAGGTTTACATCCAAGAAATTACATGTTACAAAAGTAAACATCTTATTGATTTACCTAAAGCATTAAGAACATACCATTCAAGGTTGGTATTAAGCCAAGGTAATATCATTACACAGGCTCTACAACAATCAATCCTCTCATGTAACTACTCTTTTTTGGAGATAAATTTGTTTCAATAAAATACACTATCTTCTCAAAAGGACATGCATAATCATCTAAGGTATGATATCCTTGTCCTAACTCTATCAACACACAACATTCTAGTGGTTGTCAACATCATGCTAAAAAAACTTCTACTTGTTAAATTAACATAACTTTCATGTACCATAAGCATTCATCTCTCTATCAACACATAACATTGTAATCATTGTGATGAATTGAAAATTTTATGCCACACAATAAAATTCATTGCATTAAGTAATTTATTTTGTTATAGGGCCAATACAACTCCCAAACTGCTATTATGAGCTTTGAATAGGGACAATGAGGCTTTGGAATAATGACTTCGACCATTGACCCAAGGATGACTCTTTAAAAATTATGTTGTTTTCAAATCATAGGTTAGAAAGATGAGGTCATATAGGTGATCCATTAATATTATATGGCATGCCTTTGTAAGAAGGACAAGCACAACAAGCATTTTTCCTTTGATATTATTAATTGTGCACCACATGTTGACATCATGCTACAATAATTGCAATGATTGTGTTGGATAAATCCACTTAAATTTCACCCTAGATGAGGATCCCATATTGGACTAAAATGGCCTATCTCCAGAAGATAGAAAAACATGGAAATCCTCTTTCTTTTCATCTTTTTAAGTACATACCACACTTTCCCATTATGCTATACTTACTACAATTATTGTGTTGATTGATAAGGAATCCAATTAAATTCCACCCTATATTAGCATCCTAGGTTGGCCTACCTCCAAAATATAAAAAAACATAGAAATCCTCTTTCTTTTCATCTTTTCAACTATACACCACACTTTGCCATTATGCTACTCTTACTACAATTATTGTGTTGGTTGATAAAGAATCAAATTAAATTCTACCCTGTATTAGCATCCTAGGTTGGAACTAATAGATTTTGTTCAAGTTACCTACACCCCATGATAAGAAAAAATGAAACTTGTTAGACTTCCAAAAGATTTATAGTCGTCCTAGTCTAAACTTGAAAATAGGGAAAAAGAGAATGGAACCAAGCACAAATCACTAATTTAGTATTTAAAATAAAATAACACAAAAACATAAAATCAAAATATTGACATTCCAAATACACAACGACTAAAGAAATCCTTTACATACTTATAAATCAATGCCAAAAAATAGTTGCAAAGGAATCCTTGAGCTCCACGAATATAAACAAATGCCCCAAGTATCTATCTAGCATCTTGAGAATGAGAAAATGTAGATAATTTCCTAAAAAATATGATTTTGACCCTAAAGATTTCACTTTGTGATGTCAAATTAATTCGTCTAATTCAAGGATCCGCAATTCAAATTGCATTCACTAAAGTAAGAATATGATAATGTTGACATAAATAGGATAAAAATGTATTCAAGATTTATAGTTTGTTGGTTTACATTTGGGTTGCTATTAGAGATATACTAGACTAATTCTCTTATTGTGAAGCCTAAGAGGCACTACATAAAATACGTGATAATTTGGATGGTAGAGTAAAAAAGGAGCCAAATACTAGAGCATTTAATACTAGATAAGGAAGTGGATGGGATATTTTATTTTATTCTTTGGGACAACTCCAAAAACTTAGGAAAAATTACCTTCATTAAAAAAATCACGGAGGAATAAATCTCCCATGATAGGGATTGATTGAGATTGAAGGTGTGTATAGGTATCACAAAAAAAATCCATGGAAATGTATTACCAATAGGCCCTTCTAAAATATCACTTTTATTTCATTTTTCTTACAACCTTTTGAAGGCTTTCCACTCGAATTAGATTGCAAATATGATCTTAGACTACAAATGTTGTTGCCAATCATTTGACTGATTATGAATCCAAACACAATTGAAGCTCCAAAATAGTACAATATCTATATTTTTCTTGAAATTCTCTTTATGGCCCCATTCCAATTACACTTAGATGCAAAAAATTAAAATTTATTAGTTTTATACAACATTTATGTGGTTGGATAGTTTCTAATTGAAATTGGTAATCTGAACCATCTTAGGTATTTATGTCCATAAAACTATAGTTCAAATGGTTACACTCCAATATAGTATTTACAAGAAAAACCTCAAGTTTAGGAGCCTTGAGATCATAACAAAGAAGATTCAATGCACGTGGTGGGATGTGAAGCTTCATTTTGTATTCCAAGGCCCCTTTGGTATCCACTAATTTGAGGTCATTAGAAAAATAATCCTCCCCATATTTGGGTATGGTGTTGTTGGAAAAACAATGGGGTTGGTTTCGCTGCTTGGAAAACAATGATTCACGACCAACAGAACCATTGTAGGTTAATAATTATTGGCTGATGACATAGAAGTTCCATATGGATACTGTATTGTTCTAAGCTGAGCTAACATCAACATGTTTCTAGTAACATATTACTTCTTTAAGGATTCAAGAACCGGAGGACTTTATATGCCTATTATTTTAGATTGATGGACCCCCTTTGATTACTTAGCTATACTTCAATTGCTTGATGGTAATATGCTCCCATGGAATATAAACAATTATACATTTACTCTCTAAATGATTTTTTCTAAAAATAATAGGGTTATGGTACTAGTTTCTTTATGAATATATTTTTCCCTTGGATGATCCTTTTGTTCAAGGTAAATAGTCTACATCAAGTTATATAAATGGAAATTTATTGTCTTATTTTTCTTCCCCAATTAAGCTATTGTAAAATGTTAGTGACTCAACATGAAACTCTGAAGAGGAAACTACCTTACTATTATATATTGTGTGAGAAAATATGACAATTCAAGAGAATATCTAGTTGCTTTCCTTAAATTCTCAACCTTCAATAAAATTAATATTTAGTAGTATATGTGAATTTTTTTGTCAAACTCAAACTCTTTTGAGACCCAACTAGGCTCTCCACTACACTTCAAGATTCCCCCCCCACTATGGGTCCTTAGCGTTGGTGAATGTCAACACAAATTTAGGACCACAGGAAATCATTAGACATCTAGCCATGCTGTCAATATTTCGACACACTTGTATTCAAATAGATATAATGACCACATAAGTGAAATATTGGTCATTGTACTTCATAATTAACTTACCTTATGGGTTAATAATGGTTCTCCATTATTACTTACATTGGTTTCTTACTACAGAGGATGAGGGTGGTGTCATGGCGAGCTAACACCCTCCCTCGAGTCTATTTCCATCCCCTACCACCTCCATCGGAGGCCATTCGTCTAGGGCTAGTTGAGTCTCAAAATAGTTTGAGTTTGACAGAGTCTAGAGCATATTTTTGAGACCATTTCACATCTAATGGAGGGCTCCTAGAGTCCAAGGCATAGTTTTCTAGGTTGTATGCAAGTTTGTTTCCAGATCGACATATATGGGCCAACAAGGGAGCTTGAATATGATCGAGCGAGGATTTTACTTTGGATAGGTGAGATTCTATGTGCCAATAGTTACAAATTTTTGAGAGAGATGTTCCATATTGTATTTTCTTTAGCATTTATATGATGAGCAAAGGGTCTCCTTCGATGAGGAACTGATGGTAGCCATTTCTTAATGCTATGCATAGACCATTTTCTAAGCCCTGTAGTTAAAATTAATTATTAGTGATGAAACCCAATTTACCTGCAAATATATGGATACTTTGACCATAACAATTCCTAAAGACACCTCCATAAATAATTGGTCTAGATTTTCCCTTGAAGTTGCCATCAAATTTGAGCTTAATGAAACCTTGTGGCAGGGGGGAACCAAGAGGAGGGAATGTCAAGGAAAGGCAGAAGAGAAGTGTTATGTGGGAGGGAAGGATAAGAGATTAGTCCTAAGCGTCTTGTTATGATCAATTATTCTGGTGGGCATTCCCAATCTTGTGTAGTCCATTTTGAGGCGGAAATTGTCTCTTTGAGTTAAGAAAGGACGAGGTTCTAGACAATGTCTAGGGAGGTAGATGAATTTTTAAAAATTCTATAGTTTCTTTTTTTTCAAATATTCGAGGTGAGAAAGCTAGGGATGAGAATCTATGCTCTGTTCAAAACAATACTTTTAAAAGGAGAGTTTGCCCAATTATTCAAGGAGGCATTGATAAACTGAGAGGGTTGTCTTAGACGTTGGAAGATGGCTATCAGGTCCCAAGGCTTGGAAGAGAAAGAGAAAGTAAGAAATAGGTGTGTAGGATCCTCAACCTAGTTCATGCATAATGGGAATATTGATAGGCCCATTAAACCTTATCTCTGAAATTTATCCCACGTTAGAATTTTATTCTTCAGTAGCAACCATAGGAAAAGTGTTATTTTGATCCAGTGCCTCATTTTTCAGAGGTGCTTCCAAGTACGATTGGGATTGGTAGGCTGAGCTTGGGTTAGGATGCAACATGCTTATTTGAGATTGAAATTTTTGGAAGGTCCATATCCCCAACACAATATATAATTATTAATGTTCATTCAGATGTTTTTGGTTTGTAGAATTGGTGACAAAAGCTATTGCTTCTCCATGTGAGTGCTAGCATATTTTGGATTGTGAATTTTCCATTTTCTCCATGGAGAATTAGATGGATGGTTATACCAAATTTGATCCACCATAGAAAGCCCTTGATGATGAAACTATTCTTGAAGTTGCTACGAACTGGGTAGGGATGAGAGATTGGGCCATTGATTCCAAGAGTCATCCCTGAGAAGAGCAGGCCTTCCATTTCTAATTTCTCATAATATTGATCCTGGATTAGATGTTTATTTTTCCATGCTACATTCAAGATGTGTGAGCCTTTAATATCTACCATCATTTTGACTTGCTGTAAGGAGTGTGTTATCATAAAATCATGTACTAAGGGCTGCTATCTAGCAATATTTCATGAAACTATTTCAAACCATGCTTTAGACTAAGGTTTAGCCTCCTTAGTCAGAGAGGGCTCTCTCACAGATTTTTGATATGCATTAAGGGCAAGAAAAGATGGCTAACTCTTTAAACAGTAGATGAAGTTTAAGCTGGTTGGAACAACAAAAGACTATCTTCCATTGGGCCTCAATGGAGTCCATACACTTATGCAGTAAATTATTAGCTACTCAATCATGGAAGCCAAGGCATATAATGTCTCAACACTCAGAACATTTCTCAAGAAGAACCTCAATTCAAAAAAACATACACAGGAAGTCTGAGCACTAGGTGAATTCAGAGTGATTGCATATTTAGTGAACTGTAAAACAAGAAGAATAAAGACCAAACCACATATACTCTGAGCATTTGAAACACAAGATGAATCTTAGGAAGAAAAAAGTACTGCTTCTATTACTGTCAAAGTCTTTTTACATAAGCCAACATGAAAACTTTGTTTTTATCATAAATCTCCAACCCCCCTTACATCAGAGTTTCTCCTATATATAGGAAAACAAAACCCAAAATACTTGAGACTCCTCCTCCAGCATGAGGGGAGCTCGATGGCCTAGCATTAACTAACCCTATCTATTCTTAAACAAACTTATTAAATACATCAGGTATTGTGCAGTAAATACATAGAGTCCTAATCATATTGAAACTCTAATTCTATCTCCTCGTGTTCATGATGCCTTTCTTGAGCTTTGACACCTGTATCCTTTCTGTAGTGGCCGAGATATATTGGAGAGGCATTCACTGAACAAGCTGCTTTGGATACTAGCTGTGCAGATGATTCATTAGTTGGTGAAGATGTGTGCCCTGTTTTCACGGTCCCTTCCTTCCATCAGTCTTCATTTCCAAAAGAACATGCTTCAAACTATTTAATACCTTTAATAACCACGGATAACACCATATGCCTTATGATCTGGATGCTTTGTGAACTGAACAAGTGTCCAACCCAAAATTCCGGTAACCCTACCAGAACCCTAATAATTCGGTCATAAAGTAGCTTTAGGAAGACTTTAGCAAAAAAAACAAGATATTTCACCTTTTGCTCCAACACTTACACCTGTCACTCTTTGAATGCTTAGATCTCCTTGTATGGTCTCTTTCCTGCCCTTGAGGCGTTCCTTTCAAAATTTGCTGACCTCAGCATCAACTTCATTGTTTTCTTACAAAACAGTCATCTACAGCAGTTTCGTAGCGCACTACGAAACTGCTGTTCTTTTCAAAAATATAGTCTTCAATAAATTTATCAATATCCTTTGTGACTGCAACAGCTTCGCTTCTGGCTTCAAAACTCCTAATTTATCTTCCTTTTATATGCCGTACCTACATGCCTCAAAAAATAATGAACTTAAGAAAAATAAAACAAAATCTTGGGGTAGCACCTGACTTTTAAAATTTGCAATTTTATTTGGCAGCTAACTTACTTAGCTGAGCTTTTAGTTTTGCAACCTCTTTTTCCATGGCTGCAATTTCTGCTACAACTTTCTCCATATTAGCCATTTCTTTCTCGGCTACCTCCCATTGTTCCTTTGAAGATGAAGTTTTGGTTTCTTTGGCAACGGGGACCTTTTTATCCATATTTTTCTTCTTGATTTCTTTTGCTTTTTCTGTTTTGGGTAGCTGCTTCTCCATTTCTTTTGCTTGTCTTCTTGTGTATGGTTTTCTTTTCATTTCCTCTGCCTTCTCTGCTTTAGGCAGTTGTTTAATTTCTTTTGTTGCAGGTACCTTCATAGCTACCTCTTCCTTGTGCAATTGCTCAGCTA
>APFE031560903.1:20744-33668 GCA_000404065.3 Pinus taeda | reverse complement strand
TAAAATTTTTGAACCACTCTTGTCCTCCTCTCGGAATTTCAGTGACAATAGAAATGGCTTGTGGAGACACAGGAAATTCTAGCATTGACACCTTAGAATTCAAGCCAGTAAAATTCAATGCAAAAGCTTTCATTACCTCTGCATGTCCTCCCTTCAACTTTTCGCAAAACCTCCAGCAACCAGCATTTTTAAAGGCTCTTGCTACACCTTCATCTCTGAGTGTAAGATCAAGCCCCTTTGGCTCTGTTCTTAGGCACCTACCGGATCGATGTTCTCTTTTCTCCATCTTGCTTCGAATATCTTCACACAGAGAACTAACAACAGCTACAATTCAAAAACAAATTCGGCTTTGGAGTGCAGGCTCACTTGCAATGATCCCTTTAAATGAAAACTCGGGCTTCTTTGGGTTTTTAAAAAAAAAAAAAACTCGTCATACAGCAGGCATGTTTACACACCATGAATACACATTATGACACAGCCATACCTCATAAAATCTCTTAGAATGATTGTCATGTGCGTGATCCTAAACCTTATGGCGGAATGATAACCTATCATGACCTGGAGAAGACATCAACTGACAAAATGTGGACGGACCTAATGACTCATCCCCCCAGACTTGACATTTCAAGAAAACGCGCTACAAAAAAACCCCGAATCCCCGATTTTGTAGTGCAGACAGTTATGAATTGACAAAACGCGCTACGAAATGGTTGGTAAATGATACGCTACGAAAAGGCGGAAACATCATTGCGCAGCTAAATTGGCCAATCAAACTGCGCTGCGAAACTGCGCAAAGTACAAATGACGCAAACAAGACAAGACATGCCTTAAACAATAATGATGGAGGGTATTTAATGGTTTTTCACAAGGACTCACATCAATACCTTTTGAAATTCTAATTTCAAAGTGACACACATAGAAACCTATTCACTAAACAATTTTTTTTTTTTATATGAAACTTTGGACATCATTTCATACGTGGACTGTGGTTCTAAGTGATAACAGAGTGAACACCTTGGGAATACTTATTTGTCCACATTTGAAACCAAATAACTGAAGGGTTTTTTAGCCATTTCCACTAAGTTTTGGAATTCAAATATTTACTGAAAATCTCTAGATCACATAGACCTAATCCTCTAGTATATTTGGGAAGACAAAGCTTATCCCTGGCTACCAAGGCCTATTTTCGATTCAGTTGGGTGCCTCCCCAAAGGAAGGAACATTGAAGGCTATAGAGCTTGGAGAGGATAACCTTGGGAGTCACTAGAGCTTAAAGAAGGTATGAATGCATTTCCATATTTGAGTAGAGTGAGATAGATTTCCAGATTGAGGTTTCTAAAGGTCTAACTAGAGAGCTTGGCTTTAATTTTAAGGAGCAGTTCTTCCCAAATGGAGAGATGCAAGAGATTAGAGGTGAGAGGGGATCCAAGGTATTTCAACGAAAGGAAGCTTTTCTTGAAACCAAAGAGATGAGAGATGTGGATCTGAACCTCTTGGGGGGTATTAAAGAAGAAAATATGTGATTTTCTGTTGTTTATTTTAGTGCCCAAAGTGGCTGAAAAAGTGTCTAAGATGTGTTGGAACGACAAAGCCTCCTGAAGAGAGGGATGCCCCATTAGTAGGGTATCATCAAAAAATTGTTGGTGGGAAGATTTTTGGTGCATGGAGCCATGACGAAGACCTCACAAGCAATTGTGGCACAGGGCATGATTGATGGAGTGGGTTAAGCCTTTTGCAGCAAGGATAAAGATGTAGGGGAAAGGGGATCTCCTTGTCTGATGCCTCGAGAGGGGGTAAAGTTAGGGGAGGGCAAGCCATTAACGAAAATGAAGAATAAATCTTTGGAGATGAGAAACATCACCTAAAATATCCATTTTTCATTAAATCCACATGCTTTTAGGGTATGGTAAATTCATTTCTAACTCACCTTGTAAAAAGCCTTAGGCATATCAAGCTTGAGGAGCATCCACAGTTTATTTGTAGAGTGAAGTGAGTGTATGTGTTCCTGGATTAAGATAAGGCTATCCAAAATTTATCTGTCATCCACATAGCCTATTTGTTCTAGGGAGATGAAATCAAGAAGAAGTAGCTTGAGGCGATTGGAAATTGTTTTCAAAATAATTTTGTAAATCACATTGTAGAAGGAAATGGGATGAAATTCGACAAGAGAGGAAGCCGTAGACGATTTTAGAATTTAGAGAGATGAAGGAAGCGTTGAAGGTAGTTAAGAGTGAGGCAGTGCATCGGGAGTTTTCCACTACTTGCCATACATATTGTCCCAATATTTTCTAGCATTATTGATAGAATTCGAAAGTGAATCCATCAAGACTAGGAGATTTTCTTTTGGGCATGTTCATAAACACCTCCTCAACCTCTAGAAGGGTGATTTATTTCAAGAGCATGCAATTTTGTTCTTCATAAATAAGCTTGGGAATGTGTTGAGTTACCTGGTTTATTTCCTCACATTTGTCTCGGATCAGTTCCATGAGGAGGGACTAAAAGTGTTGAGATAAGACTTGCGTGATCACTTCATGATCCTCCACCACTTGGTTGTGCTAATATTTTAAGCGACTGATGTGATTCTGTTGCTGGTAATTTATCATGGACTAATGGAAAACTTGTGTATTTATTTCCCCTTTTTTCAACCATTTCAATCTTAATTTTATTATTATAGGGACTTTTTTATGCAACCACATCACAAAACAGAAGAAAAGATAGAACAACGACTTGAAATTAGCCTCTTTGAGGGGGAAACCTCCCTTACATCACATAAATGAACAATTCTTGGATGATACAAATGACAAGATATCCTTGCTATATATAGGAGTCTAAGGGGTCACAATATAATCAAAGCCTACATAACAATAATAATGTAAGGGAACAACAATACAATAATGTGGTTCTATGAGGCACAACAATAACAATATGGGGGCTACATGAGCACAATAATAACAATAAGGGGGCTACACCAGTATTATAGGGACCTAACATGCCCCTCTCCTTCAAAAGAGTATTATCCTCAATGATTGAGTACTTCTAGATGCTTATGTATAAAATTCTCATCCTCCCATGTGGAATCTTCAGCGGGTAAGTTCTTCCACTTAATGAGATACTCTAAAATTGATCAATCTCATATTTGTCGATTTCTTGTTTCCGTGATTGCTTCAAGCTCCAATACAATTTTTCCTTCTTCATCAAGTTCTGGAAATAATATTTGAACTGTGATCTTGTCATTGATAACCTTATTTAAGCATGAAACATGGAAAATTGGGTGTACCCAGGAAGATACAAGAACCTCCAATTTGTATGCCATAGTACCAATATTTTGCAACACTTTGTAAGGACCATAATACTTGGGGTGATAATTTATTATCCTTATTAGCTTGCTTGAGGGACATTGTTTTGTATGGTTGTAGCCCTAAAAGTACCTAGTTATCTACATCAAAACTTCTTTCATTGCAATGTTAATCTGCTTGTTGTTTCATTTGATTCCGCCAGAGTGAGGTTATCCTTTAAGATTTGGAGAACTTGTTGTTGATGCTCGATGTGATCTTCCACTACTTGAACCTTAGAATTTTCTCTTAAAGATGATTTGATGGACTGTGGATGATATCCATATAGTGCCATAAATGGGGTCATTTTTCTATAGTATGGAAGGAAGTGTTATACCACCATTCAACCAAAGGTAACCACTTAACCCATTGTGTTTTTTTATCAGATACAAAGCAACGAATATATCCTTCCAAACATTTGTTCACTATCTCAGTTTTCCCATCAGATTGAGGATGATAAGATGATCTATGAGCTAATTGAGTACGAAGACAAGAAAATGATTCCGTCCAAAAATTTCCAGTGAAAATGAGATCTCTGTTACTTACAATAATGTTTGGGTTTCCATCTAGCTTTTGAGTTGTTTCCATAAATGCAGTAGAAACTGTGCTGAATTTAAAAGGATGAGATAATGCACATAAGAGTGCATACTTGGTAATTCTATCAACTACCACCATGATGAAACTATTCCCTTCAAACTTGGGTAAACCTGTGATAAAATCCATTAATACCTCCTCCCAACGCTGACCTAGAATGGATAAAGGTTGTAATAGAACTGGGGTCTAAATTGTCTCGACTTTATTTTGTTGGAAAACCAAACATTATATCAGAAACTTCTGAATATCATATTTAAGGCCATCCCAAAAAAATTCCGTATTGACCCTTTGGTAATTTTTTGAAAATACGGAGTGCCCTCCTAAGGGGGACGTTTGCAATTCCAAAAGAATATTTTGTTTGAGTTTGGAATTCTTACAGAGATATAAGTGATCCTTGTACCATAATTGTCAGGTCAGGAGTAACTCCAGTTTTGGCAGAAAACTGATTGATTTATTTCATTAGGTAGCTATTGTTATATACAAAGAATGTGACTGCTCAGTTCATCTTCTTGATGACTGTTCACATTCCAAATTCACCCAATTGCAGAGGATTAGGTGTCAACAATAATGAATCAGTTTTCCAAATAAATGTGTCAGATGTAGTAGGATCTTGCTGCAAATTTTGAATGAGTGTCGAAGCCTCTTTGTCATTCTTCCATTTATCCCTTCAGTTATCCAATCAAGTTAGATAATAGAAATGACAAAGAGAAATGCTTCCACATCCTCATCCTTTCTTGAGAGTGCATCTGCAACAAAATTTTGCTTCCCTTTTTCGTAGATGATTTCAAAATCATAACCCAACATATTTGTGACCCATTTTTTTTACTCTTCTGAAGATAATATTTGTTCCAAAAAGTATAAAAGAATATCATGATCTATTTTTACCTTGAAGTGTCTTCCCATTAGGTAAGTTCACCATTGCTTTAGTGCATGTAGTATTGCCAACATTTCCTTCTCATAAATAGGTTTGTGTAAATAATTTCCCTTGATTGGACAACTTTCAAAAGCAATGGGTCTTCCTTCTTGCCTTAAAACAACACAAATTCCATTTCCTAAGAATCACATTCTACAATAAAGGTTTTTGTGAATTTTGGTGCTTGGCACAATACCTCCTCAAGATGTTCAAAGGCCTTAGTTTCTTATAGAGTCTAAGAAAACACATATTTATTTAGTAATGTTGTTAGAGGCACTGCTATTCTCCCATAATTCTTAAAAAACTTGCAATAACACCCTATCAACCCGAAAAATCCTTGAAGATGCTTTGGGGTTGCAGGTATTTTCCATTACTTAATGGCTTTAAATTTTTTAGGGTCTACCTTAACACCCTCATGAGATATAATATGACCCAAATATTCCATCTCCTGTACTCCAAAGAATTATTTGGAGGTTTTTGCATATAATTGTTTCTCCTCTAATAGTTTGAGCACCATGTCAACATGTTGAACACGATCCTTCAAATACTTGTTGTAGATTAGTATACCATCAAAAAACACTAACACAAATTTTCTAAGGGTTTGAAAATGGAATTCATCAATCCTTAAAATGTGGAAGGTTCATTAGTAAGTCCAAACAACATGACCAAAAATTCATAATGACCTTCATGCGTTGTGAATGTTTTTTTCAGAATGTATTTTTTATTCATTCTAATTTGATGATATTTTAATCGAAGATCCAACTTGGTGAAGTAATTTTCTCCATGTAATTCATCCAACAATTCATAAATGAAAAGAATGGGAAATTTATCTTTAATAATGATCTTTTTGAGCTCCCTATAATCCGGACACATACACCATGATCCATCCTTCTTATGCACCAATACTACTGGAGTGGAGGAAGAACTTTGAATAGGTTGAATTATATCGACCTCTAGCATTTTTGCAACCATACATTCAATTTCACTCTTTTGGGCATAAGGATATTTGAAAGGCCCGAGTTTCAAGGAAAAATTCCTGGAATCAAGTGAATAGCATGATGATAATCATGAATAGGTGGGAGACCTTTGGGATTCTCAAATACCTTAGAATGAATGTACAAGGATTTTTGAAGATCTGTAAAAATAGATGATTTCTATGTTTGAACCTCTAGTGAGCATAATTGCACAATTATTCCCCATTGTTCCTTCTTCAAAAGCTTTGTCATGCCATTGGAGATGATTATGTCCCCCGCTTTCCCTGTGATACCAGTTAATTCAATTTCCTTTCCTTCCCAAAAAAATTTCAAGAAGAGTTCTAAAATTAAAGGCTATTGCCTCCAAAGATTGTAACCATTGGACTCCTAGTACAACATCAACACCACCCATTGGAATGGAAAATATTTGACTATTCAATACATATTTCCCCATGGTTATTTTGATATTATGACACTTTCTAGAGAAATTTATAGTTCCTCTCTTTGTAATCATCACTTGACACACTGATGTTGGATATAGAAAGCAATTCAATTCCTTGGCTATCTTACAATGAATACAATTGTGGGTACTACCTAAATCAATCAACACCATTAAATTTTTATTCTTGATATATCCTTCTATCTTGAGATTTTGAGGAGTTGTAATTGTAGGTTTTAACCCCATTCAGAAATTGCCTGCATACGAATTCTAAAAGCAGAAAATAAACAATAGCGAGAGCATAACACATAAAACATATATACACAAAGATTTTCCCCTGGATCCCAAAACCGAGCCTACCAGATTGATTTTTCATTATATTCCTTTCAATGTTACAATACATATATATACATGCCGAAGCATCCATAAACCTCAATCCATTAACCCTGGATTAGACATAACCATAGTTCCCTATCTACATAATACCATGGACCAAAACCATCACGCCAAACAATAGGTAATATAGGGTATGGTTTTGATTTTTTATTTTATTTATTTATTTATTTTATTTTTATTTTTATTTTTATTTTTTTTATTTTTATTTATTTATTTATTTTTTTTTTTCAGGGGAGACACCTGTATACCCCCTGATTGAGGGGTTTTTGCAACCCCTGTGTACCCCCACTAGTCGTGGAAAGAATATAACACAACCCAACAATAATTACCACCAATGCATTACAAGATTGGTCGGATTTATTTCTTCTTTCCCTTAGGTTGTTTATTGGTGTATGCCATATTCTTTTGATGTCTCATGTTCCTTTTCTTCCTCCTTTTCACAATCTATGTAAAATAATTTATTCTCAGCACACTTATGACCTTTAGTATATTTGCTATCACAAATGTAACAAAGCCCTTTTGCTCTTTTTTCCTCAAATTGTTGTGGTGCCAACCTTGTAGGGCGTGGAAGGCTAGGAGCATCAACACTTCCATATTTATAGTTTTGAGTTGGTGTTCAATCAAAATTTAGAGTCTTTAAAATCATGATTAGCATTCCCTTTGTTCTCATCATGATTTTCATGGAATACCTTTTCGCCATTAGGAAGCATTTCTTGTAGAAACTTTGTCAAACCTCCCTTCAAACCTTCCATGTCTGATTTAAACCATTCATGTCACCTTTTATTTATGCTTTTAAACCATCCATGTCACCTTTTATTTCTAATTTTAAACCATCCATGTCCCCTTTTAGTTCATATTTGGTTGCTTTTTGTGAGAGCGGAATTTGTTGCACTTAGTCCCATACTTTTGATATATCATGTTGTAATTCTTCTTCTTCATGTGTCATAGTAGAGTTTTGTGAGGGCTTAATGGGTGTATAATTATTTTGTTTTTGAGGCATTTTAGAACCAAATACTGATATATATATGCTTCAATATTCGCTTCTAATAATTTCAAACTGATTTTCAAACAAAAGTTATGCAATTTTTTTAAAAAATACACACCTTTTTCTTGATTTTATGAGCTCGATATTGAAACAATTGTAACTATGTAATTTAGGCTCTATAAGGTATAAAATTTCATCTTATGGTATCCCTATGATTCTTATTTCCAAATCCACAAGTCATACTGAGATTGGATTCCTCAAGTTAAAGTTATGCCTAATCTCCTGCAATGTCATGGTTATTGACTAGTTCAATAGATCGAACTTGTATAGAATTCCACGTGTCACTATTTCAACCTTCGACCCTGAAAATGATACAAAAAAAAAGTCTGTTATATTTGAGAATTTTTTTACGATATTCAAATCTGATGCTTGTAGAGAAAATTATGATAATTTTCCCCAGGTCACCTATTTGAGACTGAATTTTGAAGCATACAAAAACCCTAACTTCTTCAGATCATATATCATAAAATATAGTGAATCAAGATCTGAAATTTATACACAATGTTCACCAAGATTTCTTCTCCACGTGATTTAAATTTTAGCTTCTGAATCTTTGTAGAAAAAAAATTATAGCTAAAATTCCAAGATGACCTGTTTGAAGCAGCGAAACCTTAGAATCCAAAGCTCTGATACCAAATGTTATGCAACAAGATCACAAAATAGAAGAAATATAGATCAAAGACTTGAGAATTAGCCTCTTAGAGGGGGAAAACTCCTTTACATCACATAAACGAACAATTCTCGGATGCTACAAATGACAAGACCTTTGTGGTATATATAAGAGTCTAAGGGGTCACAATATAATCAGAGCCTACATAAGAATAATAATTTAAAGGTACAACAATAACAATAGTGGGGTTCTAGGGGGCAAAAAAATACAATATGGGGTCTACATGGGCACAAAAATAACAATAAGGGGGCTACACTAGTGTTATAGGACCTAACGTGATCCTCCACCACTTGGTTGTGCTGATGTTTCAAGAGGTTGATGTGATTCTGTTGCCAATAAATTATTATGGACTCATGGAAATATTAATTATTTCATTCCCTTTCTTGCAACCATTTTACTCTTAATTTTTTCTTATAGAGGATTTATTCCTACGCCATCCGTTTGTTTAATTGAGTCTTTATGGCCTCTTCAAAAGCTTTTAGTTCCTCTGTTATTCATTCATTGATTATGGCTTGCTATACTTCAGTCATCATTATCTCTAATTTTTACTTGTCCTAAAAGATGTTACCAAAGGCCTATACATTTCTAGTTCTTTAGTTATTGTTTAATATACCATAATATTTTTTGGAAGCGATACATTGTTTTGCCTATGATAGACACTAATTATTGCCACCATTTTTCCATGTTGCTTAAGAAATTTGGATGGCAAAGCAAAATGCTTGAAATCTGAAGGGCTTGTTGTTGGGGGAGCTTGACCATCCCAAACTTAGGGTGATCGACCAATGGTCCAATCCATGACTAGGAAGGATAAGATTACCCATGCTGATACCTACTAAGAGGAGGGATTTAAAGAACATGAACTGATCTAGCCATGAAGCCACTTGCTAATGCCCCCCTACCAATTGTTCCAAGTGTGGATTCCATTTGGGGTAGGAATATCTACCATCTTGAACTCATGTATGAAGGAATTAAACAACAAGGTTCTTCATCCAATCTACATATACCTCCTTTATTTTCTTGCAAAGATCAGATTAGATTTAAATATCCCTTAATATCCATTGATTTTGGCTAACCATACAAGCTACTGATTTAAGGTTGGAGATGAAGTTTTTTTGTTCAAGGATGAGTGAGGACCATAGACATCAGATATGATGCCACTCTTGGAGGAACCAATAAGTTGGAAAGGGGTTGAAATAATTTTGGGAAGGGAGAAGGAATCCTAAAGGATGACAAAAGAGGAATTCCAGAGAATTTTTATGCCCCCTGATACTCCTGTGGAGCACTAAGAGAGGATTTCATAATTTTTTCTAGAAAGTGTTGACCATTTGTCTAAGAATTTCATGCATGCATTTGGTTTCTTGAAGTAACAAGATATCTTGCTTTTCTCAGGAGAGCATATTCTTGAGAATGTTATGTTTAATTTTTCCATTGAGGCCTCACAGATTCCATGAGACAATTTTTATTGAGAATGATGGATAGGGGGAAAAGAGTATTCAAGGGACTTACTCGACTTGAATTGATCAAGAATTCACCAAGGTCTTGAAGGAGTTGGCTATTGGTTTTTCGACTCTTCTTCTTACGTTCCTTAATGGCTAGGGTTTGGTCTTAAGGGGCATTTCATTTGACTCCTTGCGAAGATGATGAGAAGGATAGAGAGGGGGTATTACCTTGCATTTGAGCTTTGTTAAGGAGTAGATCTTGATGCTAAATATAGGCTTGAGTCACCAATTGAATTTTCTCTTATGGGATGGTAGTTGGTTCCTTGTACTCCCATTCTTCTGTGAGTTGCTAAAGATCTATGCTTTGTAATTATAGATCTACTAGGCCTTCCTCTTCCATTGGAATGGGGGTTGCCCGATTGTCCTTTCGGTTATGTGTATTGTTCTCCTTTATCTAGCAAGTTGGGGTAGTCTTTCCATTTTGATTTTTTTCCTTGGTTGCTGATGTTTGAGGTGGAACTTGGAATATGTGCCTTGTGGATTCTTGTTGTCTTCCTCAATTTGCTAAAGTGCATAATATCCATTTTATTCTTGAGAGCCATGTTGGTTTGAATTATCTCGACACTTTTTGGCCGCTTTTATTCTTTTTGTCATAATAGTGAATTCATTTCCAGAGGGGGCTTGAATGGCCGACTCACTCATGGGTTCTTGTAAGTAGACTAGATTTGCAGGACAATCCCAAAAAAGGTGGTCATATGCATGGAAGTGATGACAATGGAAGGGGATTTTCTCATAGTCGATCAGTTGTTCCTAAATGACATCTTCAAAAATTAGAATATTATTGGCCATAAGAGGTTTAGAGAGATATAAGTATACGCAAATGCATACATATGTCATGTACCTCCCCTACTTGGTGATGCCAGAGAGCATAATGAAACTTCCGAGTTTATTAGCTATTTGAGCAAAAATCTTCGGATTCTAGTGCTCATGAGGAAATGACTAGAGTCTAATCCAGACATGCAAGAAGGTGAAGTCCTCTTTCTTTAGATCAAATTAAGGGACCCAATGTTTCATGTAATTCCTAATTAAATTCATGAAGTAAGGCCTGCCTTGAAAAATATTCTCTCGATACATCAGATTGCTGAAGATGGCTGTGAAAAAACACCAAGAGCCTAGTTTGAGTTCAACATCTCCTTTAATGGCCTGGTTCTTCCTATTCCAGTTAACCAAATTTTATTTTGTTGGCCAAGAACTGAAGAATTTATAGATGAGCATGTGTTCCTTCATGTAGTCTACTGTTCCTCCTAGTTTCTAGGTGGGGATTTTCAATAGAGACGGTTTCAAGGTTTTTGCATAGCAGGGTCCATTGGTGGCCAATAATTGTCATGTTGCATTGGAGGCCATTTCTACTGCAAGGTGCTTGTTTAGATCTGCCACAATTAGTTTATGGGTTGACACTCCATTAACTGCTTTCTCATTGGCTGAGCTACTGCATCTCCAGATTGGTTGTTGATCCAGGTGGATGTTGGTGGCCACCCACCTATCCCATTTGGACCCTCGCAACTGTCTCTTTTAGTTTTTCAGTTTCCGTAATTGTAGCACAATTTACTATTTTTAGTAGTTTTTTCAGGTCTTGAACTTCGAGAGCCGTTTTGAGGCCCTAAACGACGTTTTTTGGGAAATCTCGGGGCAACATGGGTCTATGGACTGATGTTTCCCTTCTTAAAGTGGTAGTGCTCGGATAGATCTTTCTAACGAGCTATTGTACGTGTCAAACGGAGATCGTATGCCAAAGTTACGACCTTGGGAAATTGATGTACCAATTTACCCAAACGGGGCCCACAATTTGGCGTTTCATCTTCTAGGGTTAGGTTTTGGGATGTGAAGGGTTTTCCATTGTTTCTCAACAATAAATAGGCCTTCGATCGCATTGTAACACAGTTCAGAGGCATGTAGCTGCCACATCTCTTCTCAGAGATAAGCTACCATCGCCCTAGCTGGTTTATTTCCATTTATGGTTGTAAACATATTTCAATATTTTCCATTAATGAAATGAAGCATTATTTCTGTTGCATTTTTGTGTCAATGGTTATCTTTGTATTTTGTTGCGTTCCTGTTTAAGTCCGGATCAGTGGTATCAGAGTGGTCTACTTTTTCTCTGTTTTTCTTTGCATGTCCCCAACGAGGTTGGGATATAAGGAGTTAAGGCTTGAACTGGTTGAACCTTTACAAGACCAGCCTCGCAAATCCAGACGACCTCCCATGGCGGATGAGAAGAAAGACGAGGGGGCAGGAGATCCTATCAAAATCTTGCTCGAAGAAGCCCTCGAGCGACAAAGGAACGCGATGATGGACAGCTTTGCACAGATCCTTCAGCGGCTACCCAAAAGTGATGCATAGGCTTCCAACAACTACTCTGGAAATGCCACGCCCTTTAAGGTACAAGTTAATTTTGAAATCCCCATATTCAAGGGTCAGATAGACACGGATGTTGTAGATAAATGGTTAAATATGCTAGAGGGTTATTTTTCTGTTCATGAATTTTCGAGTTGGGAAAAGATTGTTTTCGCTCTTCTCAAAGCAGCCCCCCACGTCAAGAACTGGTGGGAAACCTACTACGAGCAGAAGGATGAAAGTACAGGCTCACTATTTTCAGCTGCACCCACTTGGAATGACTTCTGGGATGCCATCAAGGAGCAGTACTACCCTATCAAAAGCTATGAGGAAAAATACATCAAATGGACCACACTGCGGCAGGGACGAGACCAAGATGTGTCGGAGTTCACAAACATTTTTCATACCCTTCGCACACAGTTGAGTATCAAAGATTCTGAGCTACATTTGGTACTCAAATACCGTGGCTACCTACAATACATCCGGGAAGAGATGGAGTTCTTGAACATCTCCTCACTCGGCACAGCATACCGATACGCTGTCAAAATCGAGCAAAAGTTCAAATAAAAGAAGCGAGACTTTGGATCTACAAATCCGAAGCCCAAAGGACAAAGCCAAGGCGGGGTGACCCAAGACAACCCGTTGAAGCTGCATGAAAAGAACAACACCACGAAGCCGAAGAAGGACACAGGAAAGTGGTGTGAGTTCCACAAGAGTCCCACTCATAA
>APFE031560903.1:5610-20724 GCA_000404065.3 Pinus taeda | reverse complement strand
AGCCTCATTGTAACACAGTTCAGAGGCATGTAGTTGCCACATCTCTTCTCAGAGATAAGCTACCATCGCCCTAGTTGGTTTATTTCCATTTCTGGTTGTAAACATATTTCAGTATTTTCCATTAATGAAATGAAGCATTATCTCCATTGCATCTTTGTGTATATGGTTATCTTTGTATTTTGTTGCGTTCCTGTTTAAGTCCGGATCAATTGTTGTTGAGGGCAAATTGCCACTACATTTTTGAAAGAAGGGCCTCCACATTCACCCCCCACCACACACATGAGGGTGCCATGGATTCGTGAGATGATTGTGCTAGTATTTGTCAAAACCCTAAGTTGCAAAGAGATTTGAGTTCTCACATATTATGCTCAAGAGAATAGGGTTGTTGTAAACACTGCTTTATGAATATTTCTCCCTTGGATGATCTTTCTAGATTGGGGTAAATATCCTACTGTGAGATATGGAAATTGAATTTCATAATCTTTATTTTCTCTAGCCATTCAAGCTATTGAAAGATGTGAATGAGCCAATATGAAAATAAGTAGAGGAAAATATATTCCCACTGTATATTGCATGGAAAAATATGATAATTCAAGCTACTAACAAGTTACTTTCCCTAAACTATCAACATTTAGTAAAATTGATATTTATAAGGCTTGTGGAACAATCTAATTTATGAATATTTATCCCTTGAATGATCTTTCTAGATTTGGGTAAATATCCTACTATGAGATATACAAATTGAATTTTATAATCTTTCTCTTCTCTACTCATTCAATCTATTGAAAGATATGAATGAGTCATTATGAAACTACTTAGTAGAGGAAAATATCTTCCTACTATATGTTGCATGAAAAAATATGATAATTCAAGATAATACCAAGTTGCTTTCCCTAAACTAGAAACATTTAGTAAAATTGATATTTAGTAGTATATGTGGAACCCTTCCCACTAGCTTGATATTGCAATGAACGTATAAGAAATTCTATTTAATCCTTGTGAAACTTATTAGTTATCTAAATAATGGCATTATATATAAGCTTTGTATTTGAAAAGTGAAGACAATGATCCGAGTTGACTTCCAATTACAATTTATGAACCCTGGCTTTAAGCCACTATGGAAGATGGATTTTGCAAGTTTCATTGAACGATCTTAGTAAAATCGTCTATTGCAATACAACTTGATTTGGGAGGCAAGGATTGATATGGGTATTTAAGAGAAAAATGATCTTACTTTATAGTAGACAACCCAACGGAGATTGGTTTCCTCAACCTTGAGGAATCCTAATTGGAACAAAAAAAATACTCTACTATCAAGAGGGGAATATTTTCATGATAGAGATTTTTACAATGAACATATACAATACCTATTATCATAAGGTTCCTATTTTTCTTGATAGAGGAGAATTATTCTCTATGATATCCATCATGCATAGCCATTGTTGATAGTTGTGCAAGGCAGGACGGAGAGACATAATCACCATACAAACCATATCTATGAATATTATGTATATCGTCTTTCTTCCAAAGAATAATATTGTTTAGAATGAAAATATATTGGTAATCAAGAAAGAAATTATTCCTCTGCCATTATTTCCAAGAATATTCATATAGCCTTCTTATTGTGACTAGGATATTTTGACAAGTTGGTTATGCACATTTCAAATAGATATCAAACAATGAACCGTATAGAATTCTTATTTTGTCACGCCTCCTACACTTCCATGTGTCATGCCCCAAAGTGCTTGAAACTTGGTAATCATGCAGTACACGCATTCTGGTACACAACTCAGATTCCCCCTAAAACACTGATGAAAATGCCTTGAGCCTTCCCTGGAGAAAAGGGGCTCTGAAACCCTAATTTTAGCATCGTCGTGACCCTGAAACTGGAAATCCATGCTGATTGCTAGTTGCATTATTCGAGCCTCGTGATGCTAGCGCACTTTTGGCATGAGTACCCACGATGATCCTTTAAAGGAAATTTTTCCCAAAGAGGACAAGAAGCTTTGAGATCTAGAGGCTTCCAGAACGACGAGATGGAGGTTGTTTGGCATGGATGAGGTTAAGTTCTCTCAACTTGGCCTTTTGGTATTATCCCTATGAGTTACCTCCTTGAGATGAGGGCCTTCTCCTATCTTTGGATAGATTCTAAATCCATTTCCCTACTTATATATTCATCTTTTCCCATTCCCAAATGGTTTTTCTTTGGATATTTGCACCCTTATGCTAGGATAGTGCCTACATGCTACTCATTTGGCTTGGAGAAGGAGTGCTTGGAGAGCTTGAGCTTGGACTTGGACATTCACTCAAGAAGATATTATTGGCATCAAGGCTTGGTTGTATGCTTCCTCCTTTATTCTATTAATATAAACAACTGATGGTTTAGTTTCCATAAATGTGTGTTTTAATGCATCATTTATCTTAATTCTCCTTGATCTGTTAAGTGGATTACTTTCGATTATTCTATTTGTATTTGTATGATTTGTTGTGTCCTTGATCTCTTGTGCAACAATTCAAACACTGTGAGCAGTAGGATTGAGCCCAAGGCGCAAGTGATTTGAGGTCTTCAACAAATGATGACGTTATAACATCAGAATGAGGTAGGCCATCTTCCTCTTCTCTCATATTGATTGTAATTTAGGAAAGTGTCTTGTAGATTGTCAAGTAGGTTGCTAGTCCCACTCATTGGGATAGAGGGATCTCCTCTGTCCGTAGAGAGGATTTACCTAGGCAACAAAATGATGACTTCACTGGGGAAGATATAACCCTTTCCATCCATTCCTTCAATTAGATTCTGTGATGTGTTTGACCAACCATCAGTTTCTTGGCTTGTTTACATCACTGTAGCTATTTGAAATCACTATTTTTTGCTTGAGTACATTTAGTCTGCTCCGGTCTTGAAGATTTTTTATTTTTCCCTATTTCTCTAGCCCATCACATGTTCTGGTTCAATAGTCATGTTGTCATTGCTAATTTTTTAATTACAGTGGTGTTGATTTTCCTTGCATCGCCCTTTGTCCTATAACAGGTGCACTGATTCCAGATGATAGAATACAAATTAGGGTTTCTTCTTGTTTTAAGTGTTTTTCGCTGTTGTCAATGATTTTCCAGTGTGTCTACAGTGAATTTGTCTTGATTTTCATTGTTGTATGATTACAATTGTCTCTTGACTTTGTTAATGTGTGTTTGAAGCTTGATTGCCTTCTAGAGTTTCTAGGGTCTATAGGCCACCCTCTACTCATTTCTTGGCCTGCTTCTTTGAGATTGGTTGCTTCCATTCAAGAGTTTTCCTGCAATCAAGACATCTTTTTCAAGTTGTTTTCGGTTCATTGATGTGAATTTGTTTTCATTAGTGTCGAGTCATATTGATGCTTTGAAGATTAAATTTTGTTCCATTGTCAAGCATATATTACAATTGTTTGCTTTCGTAGGACTGAAAGAGAGTACTTTTTTTTTTCGGAAAGAAAAACTGAAATATTTCTTCATTTAAGTATTTTTGGAACACTTTTTCATTTGAAACCATAAAGTGAAAGAGATTTTCATTTTCATTGGATTAGATTTCATGTGCATCTTATTGAAAGGAAACTGATTTTCGTATCTCATAGGATTTCATTTTGGCATTGCATTTGTTAGTGAAATTAAAGATTAGATTTCATTTACATTTTGAATTGGAAGAAAAAGTGTGGTGCTTTGATGCATTTCTCGCTTGTTTGATGCATTATTTGGTTGTATCTCTTCCTTCAGTAGTATAGCGTTCATCGAATGAAAAGATTCCATTTTTATCATTTAGTTGCATTATAGGATTTCAGGTGACATATTTGAGCCATCAAATTGAATCTTAATCCAAGATAAAATTAAAATTTACCTCAATTAATCTAAGGAGCATTTGTCACCTACCGCAAATATATAGAGGTCTAGGCTAGAGACGTGTTCCAATGTCTTTAAACATAACAACTGTCGTTAACTTCATGCAGTGTATCCCAGGGGGTGAAATATCATCCCAATATGGAAGTATATAGAAGGTTCTTTAGTACTTTCGAGTATATAGGAGCACTTCAGTATGGTAAGTATATAGGGACGCTCTCATCGAATGCTTCTGCATTAGATAGCGCTAACATGGACTTGTGCTTCCCGTACCGTCGAGTATATATCGGGAGATTCCATTAGGCTGATATCCTTTAGCCAAAGGTAACTAAGTCAATTGCCTTATAAATATTATACACCGAACATAGTATTCAGGGAGATTGGATGTCATACGTCAAGTCCTTGGTTTCGGCTAAGGTGTATATAACGGTTCACAGATACTTGGTAAACCCTCTTTCCTAGCATTACCCATTTTGATTTATTTGTTATTCTGTGTCATAAAATTAACTGCCAACGATAACATGTCGAACCTATGCAGTTACTTCTTGGCCCCATATTGTGTAAATTCCTTGTAAATTTTAATTTTAACTATCCCTCAATGAATCATCTCTTCTTCTTATGCTCTTGAGAGAAAGTCACTGTGGCTAAACCATTGAGTTCACCCCACAGTTCCCCTTCATTGTCTGATATTGAAGGGTCATCACAAGGAGTTCATCTAGAAATTTCGCAGTCACTTGAACCTCAAGGCTTTGAACTTGGTATTGTTCGTAGCATCCAACCCCTTGCTTCTCGTCCACCACCTCGAGATTCATTGTCACCTCAGGAGTTTGATCCAAAAACCCTTGAGAGTCCACAGAGGTTTGTCTTATGCCATATGAATCTGTTATTTGATTCATTTGTGATATCTCCTCAATGTCCTTACAGTACATACGATCGACCTGGTGTTCCTTTGGAGCTATCCCCTCGTACATCTCAGATTCCTCCTCGCTAGTGGTTTCCACCCATGGATTCAGAAGGTGAGATTCTAATCTCTCCTCAAGGTTCTCCAAAAGTATCTGCTACTCACACCCCTTATGTTGATGAAGAGCTCGAGTATGAATTTCCTCCAGAAGGCTTTCCTTTTATGGGAAGAGTCCCATCTCAATCGACTCCTGAAAACGGTGGGCCTATGCTTCCACTTGGTTATACAACCTTGGCTCAATTAGTTTCAGGAACTCCCAATGCTTCCTATTTATACCAAAATCCTATTTGGTCATCAAATTCTATGCCTACTTCTAGTCCATTTATTCTTAATGTGACCTCTCAAATACCTGTGCAAACTACCATTACTTCAGTTCCAATCCAACCAATGATTCCGTCGCAACCATTACTGTCATTTCAACCTTCCATTTTAGTGCAACCAAATGTTTCGGTTCATGCATTTGTAAGTTCCTCTATCCCTCCATCAATTGGACAAAATGTACCACTGGCTTATTCATAGTCTGGAGGGGGGGAAATCCAAACATTCCTCTTGTGTCAGGTGGAACCCATGTGAGTGGATCACAACCTCACATGGTTGGAGTAAATCAACCTAATCCTAGTGGTATTCCTAATCTTGTTGGTTCATTCGGGGTAGGTAATATCCAATATCAGTAGCCTTACATGGCCTAGATACCACTCCAATAGGCTTATGTCCCATATGGTTCACAAACACTGCAAAATCCACCCTAGATTCCACAAGAAGGTCCTCATGTGCAACTTGTTCAAACCGCTATTCCTGGTGCATACGGTCAAATCCCATTGGAACTTACCGATACTCGTAGGGAACTATCCAACAACCTTTAATGCAACAAGTGAAACCTTTACAACAGCAAGGAAAACCTTTGCAGCAGTAGGGGAAACCTTTGCAGCAGTTTCAACAACCTTTACAACAACAAATGAAATTTGTTCAACAACCCAATCAACCCTTGAATCTGCAAGGTTAACCATTGCAGCAATAAGGTCAACCCTTGTAGCAACAAGGTCAACTTGTATATCAACAAGGTCAAACCTTGCAGGCACAAGATCAACCCCTGTAGTAGCAGGGCCAACAACTTTATTACTAGGGTCAGTAGGTGCAACAGTCTCACAATCCATATGCCGCACATAATGTTTATCCTCTTTATGGTTACCAACAACCTATGGCAGGTCAATATCAACTCTACCTTGGGAAAAATCCACCTTATGGTCAAGGTACCCCTCAGTGGGGGCTAATTCAAGCACCTTATGGTAAAAATCCTCCACTTTGCGGGTAGAATCCTTACCAACAAGGTTGGAACCCTCA
The DNA here is from genome assembly GCA_000404065.3 of Pinus taeda. Lineage (NCBI taxonomy): Eukaryota > Viridiplantae > Streptophyta > Pinopsida > Pinales > Pinaceae > Pinus > Pinus taeda. The sequence goes on along the minus strand of APFE031560903.1, from coordinate 14,558 downwards.
GACTGGGCCTTATCAAAGGCCTTATATGCCTTTTAATCCGCAATTGCCATTTTTAACAACGTTGGAATTTCCTGATGTCTCGAGGCTTACTAATGATCCAATTCTTCATTCGCCTTATTTCAATCTAGTTCCCACTAAAATTCCAAGCGATTGCCCCAAATTTGAAGGAAAAGTTAAAGAGGACCCTCAAGCCCATGTGATGACATATCACTTATGGTGTTCTTCCAATTCTTATGTTGACGATTTTGTTCATCTCCGACTCTTTCAGCGAACCTTGACAGGTGCTTCCGTAAAGTGGTACGTCGAATTACCTCGAGGTATCTATGCAGACTTCAACTCTTTGGCTATGGATTTCCTCACCCACTTCTAGATACCAGTTCGTTATGAAACTGGTACTCATTTGCTCACATCTCTAAAGCAAGATACTATGACCCATATATCTGATCATATCCATGAATGGAGGCGTCGAGATCACCTCATCAAATTTGAAATTCCTGATGAGTTGTTGACTGAATGGTTTACAAAGTCATTCGTGAACAAAATTTCTAAAGATATAGAAATGGGTGGTATGTTACTGAAGACCAGGCTATTTCCCGTGCCTAGTATTTGGATTTGGTCTATTCCCAATCCGGCACACTATATGAAATGTTGCTTGATGCTCTAAGAACATCTTCAGATCTGACATCTTCCAAGTCTCCTGATGTACTGCCTGTTGATGGTATAATTGGAATAGTATCCCAAACTTCCATGAAAGCTTCTTCGAAGCAAAAATCTGTTTCAAATACTAGTCCTAGTTCCCCTTCGAAAAACCCATCGAATCTTGGTAAAAATTCTGAGGTCAATGATGTTCAGTCTACCACAACAGATAAAGCCTCGAAAGGTAAGAAGAAGGTTAAAGGTAAAGTAAAATTCAATACCCCAAAACAGGATCCTCCTCAGTCATCTGCCGATGATTCTTCCAAATGAAATATGAAATATCTTTGCCTCATTTGTGAGGAAGATAATTATACAAAGAATTGTCCCCGACATGCAGAAGTTAGTCATTTATTGAAAGGGACCCTAACTATTTTGAAAGAGCCATTCCCATCTCAACAGACTCAGTTGGTAGACCAACCACAATCCTCTGCCTCGTCTGGTTCTTAGGTTTACATGATGATGGGTTTATTACCTATCTCTGTAGCTACTCAATCGAAAGATTACCAAACCACTCCAAAACATACGATGGAAAAAGAAGCTATCAATATACCTTCTGCTTCCACACGAACCAGTTCTGGTCCTCTCCATATTGAGAGACCTAATAATGAATCCGTTGCCTGACGACCTCCCAAAGGTGTGCTTCATCTAAGTCATCCTATAATCCGAACACTAGAGTTGCTCAACATTACATTATTGTCGAAAATTTAGCTCAAGCACCTTCGATGATGTTTGCTTTGGAAGTTCTCCAAACCTATCCAATGAAACAAAAATCATTATTGTCTGTCATTGGAGGCATTAATCCTACTGATTCAAGCTTGATTACTTTCAATCTTGAAAACTATGTTCCTTGTCTTCCTCTTCAGATTTCCTTTTTGATTCAAGTTATTATAAAAGGAAAGACAATCCATCATATTGTTATTGATGAAGGTGCTTCCATCTGCCTCATGTCTATTTCGTGTTGGAAAGCTATTGGCTCTCTGCCCCTTAACCAGTCCTCGAACACCTTGGAGGCCTTTGATGGCAGAGGTTCCGATCCTTATGGTATTCTCACAAGATTTCCCATCACTTTGGAAGGAAATACTGTCAAGCTAGAAGTAGAGGTTGTAGATGCCAATCTTAACTATAACCTTCTACTTGGGCGAAGTTGGACCCATGCCATGTTTTGTGTGGTTTCCCCTTTGTTCCCAGTGCTCTGTTTTCCTCATGAAGGAAAGATCGTCACTATTGATCAATAGTACTTTTTCTCTTCCGATGCCTCAAATGGAAACATTCTATATGTGGGAAATACTGATATTCCATATGAGAGTGTGGGGACAGGTCTTTTCAAAGATTCGTCTTTAATGGGAACTTTTTCTCTCCCACCTTCGCATGTCGCCTCGATCAACATGAATGTCAGATTTATAATCGCAAATAGTGAGCCCCACTAGCACCCTTACACCTAATTGTTACCATTAGCCCATTTCCTAAATGGGGCATAGATTTCATTACATGTAACCCTCGCTCTACCGGGGGGCATGGCTATATCATTGTTGTTGTTTACTACTTCACTAAATGGGTTGGGGCGATGCCTACATATAATGATGATGGTATCAATGCTTCTTAGTTCCTCTTAAACCATGTCATAGTGCGTTTTGGCATCCCTCAAGCCATTTTTACTGATCACCAATCACATTTTCGTCAGTACATTATGGCATAGCTGACTACTCAATTGGGTCTTCACCATGATATCTCGACTCCTTGCTATCCAAAAGAAAATGGCCAAGTTGAAGCAATTAATAATTTTTTTTATTACTATGCTTCAACGAACCATTGGGAAGCATAAAAAGGATTGACATCTCATGTTATTATCGATTCTCTGGGCTTACTGGACATCGACTAAGACAACCACTGGTTTCACTCCATTCTAGTTGGTTTATGGTTTAGATGCGACACTCCTGATCGAGTGTGAAATTCATTCATTAAAATTAGCTATCAGCTACTCCATGATACCTCACCTAAAGAGGAACGCTTACTTTATCTTGAAAGACTTGATGAGACCTATCGTATTGTTGCGATAGTGATCGAGGCACAAAAAAAGAGTTAAAGCTCATTTTGATCAAACTATTTCTCCACGCATTTTCGCTAAAGGTGACTTGGTCTTGCTGTATGACCAAGCCAATGATAAATTGGGAGCTGGGAAGTTCGAACCTATGTGGCATGGGCTATATATTGTAAAACATTTCTTGCAAAAAGGTGCCTATGAGCTAGTTGACTATGAAAGTAATGCATTTGCATAACCCCGCAACGGGTTGTATCTGAAAAATTATTATGCGTGAGTTCCATGTAATTACTTTTGTACATTAGTGTATGAATTCATTAGTGTGTGGTTTTGATTTTTGGTGTGGTTGTTTTCTTTGCAAACATTTATTTTCTTCTTACCTTGTGTTCCACTCGGTTTGAAGATGTCGCCAAACCATTATGTTGGTTTTGCTGATGGTGCTTGTCGTAGCACACATAACTTATCTTCCGCAGCTTGGGCACTCTATGCCCTTAATGGCGAGTTGATCGATTTACAAGGTATTTTCCTGGGATGAACAACTAATAATATTGTCGAGTACAGTGTAGTTATTGAACTGTTATCAAAAGCAATTACTCTTGGTATTAGAAATTTAGTTGTTAGGTTAGATTCACAACTCGTTGTGTTACAATTGAATAATTATTACTCGGTAAGTAATCCGCAAATTTTGCGCATGTCTCTATGTGTTTGATTACTGGAAAGAAAATTTGATTTTGTCACATATCAACACGTTCCATGCAATTTGAATACATTAATAGATTCATTAGCAAATTATGTTCTTGATAGACATTTGCGTAATTTATAAAATTGATTATATCGTCATGATACATGGACACATAATTAGAAAATAAAAACATGCATATATATATATATATATATATCGCGTCTGTCAAAGTTTGTTCATCAAAATCTCAAAAAATATAAGTGTCCCGAGATACATGGCTTTCAAAGCCTACAAAAATGCAAAAACAACTAGGAAGGCTATTCGCCCACATGATGCTCGCGATAACACGAGACTAATATAATCACTCGACCTAATAACCGACACATTCTCACAAACACTCCTGCTGTATGCCTCTGGTATCGCAGTGGCACGTCATCTATAGTCGCGTATTCTGGAATCCCTTGGGTGATCACTTCCGGATTTCATTCCATCTCTACCATAGGATCTGTTCCTTCCTCATATACAACATCTTCTATATGATGTGCTACTCGTTGTGCTATTAGCGACATGCTAGGAGGCCTTTCTAGTCCTACATATACACATTTATCAAGGGTTAACTCTCATGCACACTTTAATAAAAAATCATAAAAATTGAAAAAAAAAAAAAAACAAGTTTTAACTTCATCAGTACACTGTTCACCCAGTGGTAGAGGTAGATTTGAATCCCATCTAAAATATGTGCCTGCATAGGTGTAGTCTTCCACAACGATTAGTTGGCGACACAACCAACTAAGAAACTATGGAAGGAAATGCATTTTTTGACCCCCTCCTCCTCGAGGCATGAGCTCACTCCATATGACCAACCTCAGATCTTGTGGAGTAGGATTTGACACCTCTATCCACTTATACCAAAATAGGGGCACACACACTCCAGAAAGAAAGTGATCAATATTGAACCAAAGTTGAACTACTTTAGGTTTCCCCGCTTACCTTTGGTTATTTTCCTCTTCATGTTGGCCAATAACCCATCACACCAGTTGAACACTGTTGGGGTAAGAAAGTCTACTGTATACTGGGATTGAGATTTTGAAATTTTGTGTAAATCCCGTGACCCAGCTATACGAGCCATGGTGTGTAGAATTGTTCTCAAGAGAATATTGTCAATAGCCATTATCTTCACCTTCCCGCTCACAGTTGTCTTTGCACTTGGGTAATGCCTCTTAATTAGGGCATTGGTTCTCTCACCTCCAAGATGAGATCCGAAGAGTTGAACCCTTTCTCCTCTTCTGGACAATCCAGTAATGAAGTAAATGTATGCTACTTCTCTCCATTTATTGGTCTCCAGTGTGGAATATCTCCCGATCAACATCCCATAAACTGATTAGGTAGTGTACCAGGTCGCTTCGGGCTCTAAGTCCCGTGGTTTAGAAGAATTTCAGTAGCCCATAGTTCCTCAAAGAGTTCATGCATTCCAGATCTTGGGAAGCCTGGGGATCTTCTGCCTCATGGCATCTTTCCTTCTATTCAATAACCATGTTGCCGAAATCTCTTGCAAAAGAACTATTAACACTGATTAAATGCTTTTCCATGGGTAAAAACTCAAAAATTTCGTTCTAAAGAAGAAGTTTTTCTTCAAATTTTTCACCCTATGGCCATCACATATGTTTTGATATCTCCTGCAAAAAAACCATTAACACTGATTAAATGCTTTTCCATGGGTAAAAACTCAAATATTTCGCTCAAAAGAAGAAGTTTTTCTTCAATTTTTTCGCCCTATGGCCATCACATCTGTTTTGATTAATATTGCACTGGCAGTGCAAGAGCCTTTCGAGCTCAGGGGCAACCATCGCGAGTCCGATGAGAAAACCCACGATGGTCGCCCCCGATATAAAAAATTTAAATCCTCTCTTTTGGAAATCAAAAACCCAAAGAAAAAGAATAAAGGCAAAATAAAATACAAGAGAAAAGATAGAGCTCTTACCTACAATTGACGTTTCGTGAAATGATTCCTTGGATCTCCTACACTGCTCACCTAAAAAATTGGAGAAAATGGGGCAAAATGCACTCTCCAATTTACTTCAAATGAAATGGTAACAAATGATTTTACTTTTGGTCTATTTATAAGTTTTAAACATATTTTTGTCAATATTTTATTATTTTTCTCAATATTAGTGATGTGTGGTTGTCTTTGTGCAGTTACAGGTGCTTTTTTGTGGATATAGTGATCATTTTTTACTGGTTGCATGAGTTTTTGTTTTATCTCTTTTTTGGACTCGTTAAAAATAAATGAAAAAGGAACTCCCCTCAAGTCATCTTTAAGCTCTTTTTTGAATCTCAAAATATGAAAATATTGCTGAGTACTTGTCTTTTCGAACTCGTTAAATTAAATGAATTGATGTCGTCTCAGTATATGTTTACCCCTTTTTCAGGCTGATTGACTATTCATGAAAAAGGTACACCTTGGTCGATGTGGTCAAGAGGTTCTCTTGAATATTGTTTTCTTCCTTTTCGGATTCGAGAGAAAAATTACAAAAAGGGACATGATGGATTTTTCTTTTTCGTCTCTTTTTCAAACTCTCTAAATGTGAAAAAGATATCGACTTATCCTTCTGTAAGACTTGTTAAAAATTAAATGGGGAAAGACTCGTCACCATGATGAGACTGAGTTTCTCCTTCCTAGGACTCGTAAAACTTAATAGAATAGATTCATTCGAAGAATGAACTTATATGACAAGCATAGGCTATCCCCTTCAAGCCTGTGATTAAAAATAATTGGGGTACTCACTAGAAATAATGGGGAAAATGAAGTGAAACATCCCTTGTATAGGCAGCATGTCGCTCTTGAACATGACACTTATTCGTTTCTCATGTCAGGTTTGGGATATCCTCACTTAGTCACTTTTATTTTCGGGTTTGGATGATCCATTTTCTTCTCATCTGACTATTCAATTTTTTCATCATAACACTTGGTCTTATGTTGAGAGAAATGCTGCCACTTCGAAGTCATGTCACTGATGTTCAAGAGAAGTCCTATCTGTAGTTTATTACCTATACATTGTCTGACCATTTGCTATAGTATTTCTCATACTCATTTATTTCACTTTATTGCTCATTTCGTGTCGATGATTGGGGAATCCTCATGGCCCTCCTTTGATGGGTCACTTCCTGTCGACTTCCACTCATTATCTAGGAAGATGACATAGAAAATCCCCTTCAGTACCTTGGAACTTGCATGCCTTAATGGCAAGTTATTCACATCCAACGATAGGTTTTCATGTTTGGCCTTCAATCAGATGATTCCATGAGTGTTCAACTTCAACTTCATTTTCAAATTCATGGATTGTACTATTTTACCTTGAGGGCCATTGTCATTATTGGTGGTTTCTCTCGTACCAGTTAATGGTCCACATCATTGGCCAGTAATCAAGTGGTTTCCTAGCATGTTCGACTTCGACACATTCATTTTCATGTTATAATTCATACTTTGATCGGGTTGGGATGGAGCCTAAAACCCTAAGTCTTGTCCGATATGACTCAGGTTGCGTGGAGTTATGTATTGTTCATGATTTTACATGTATTTCTTCTATACGGATGGCTGTGACCATACCGTGGGTCTTTATATTTATGATGATGATCCTTCTATATTGGATGGTTGAGCCCATGCCTTGGATCTTAGATTTACATATGATTCTTTTCAATTGGATAGCTGTGCCCATATGAAGGATCCTTTCACATAGTCCTTTATATCTAGATGACTGTGTCTATACCGTGGATTCATGTTTTAACATCAGATATTTATATGTATATGTGTCCTTGATTTTCAGGTCTCTTGACAGTGTTTTTTCTCACCCTTGCAAAAGATTGTAAAGCATAACAACCATCACTCCATGTTCTTCCTTTGTGATTAAGGGGGCATCTATTACACAATATTTTTTCACGCCTCCTGCACTTCCCTGTGTCATACCCTAAAGTGTCCGAAACTTGGCAATCACGAAATGCACCCATCCCAATATGCAGCTCAGATACTCCCTAAAACACTAATGAAAAATGCCTGGAGCCTTCCCTGGAGAAAAGGGGTTATGAAACCCTTAGCATCATCTCATTCCTGACACTGGAAACTCGTGCTGATCACTAGTTTCATTATTCTAGTCTCATGATGCTAGTGCGCTTTTGGGTTGAATACCTGCGATAATCCCTAAAAGGCAATTTTTCCCAAAGAGGACAAAAAGCTTCGTGATCTAAAGGCTTCCAAAATGACGAGTTGGATGTTGTTCGGCATGGATGAGGTTGATTTCTCTCAATTGGCCTTTTGGTCTTATCCCTATGAGCTACCTCCTTAAGATGAGGGCCTTCTCCTATCTTTGGAGAGATCCTAACTCCCTTTCCTTGCCTATATATTCATCTTTTTCCATTCCCAAAAGGTTGGTATTTGGCTATTTGCACCCTTATGTTAAGATAGTGCCTACATGCTACTCATTTGGCTTGGAGAAGGAGTGCTTGGAGATCTTGAGCTTGGACTTAGACATTCACTCAAGGAGAGCTTATTGAAATTAAGGATTGGTTGCATGCTTCCTCCTTTATTCTATTAATATAAACAATTGCTGGTTCACTTTCCATAAATGTGTGTGTTAATGCATCATTTATCTTAATGATCCTTCATTTGTTAAGTGGATTACTTTTGATTATGCTATTTGTATTCATATGCTTTGTTGTGTCCTTGATCTCTTGTGCAGATATTCAAACACGGTGAGTAGTAGGACTGAGCATGAGATTCAAGTGATTTGAGGACTTCAACAAAGGAGGACATTATAGCATCAGAACGAGCTAGGCCATCTTCCTCTTCTCTCATTTGGATTGTAATTTAAGAAAGTGTCTTGTAGATTGTCACGTAGGTTACTAGTCCCACTCACTGGGCTAGAGGGATTGTCTCTATCCGTAGAGAGGATTTACCTAGAAAACAAGAATATCCATCGTGCATAAATATTGTTGATAGTTGTGCAAGGCAAGATGGAGAGACACTAACATAATCACCATACAAACCATATCTATGAATATTATGTATATCATCTTTCTTCCAAAGACTAATATTGTTTAGCAATGAAAATATACTGGTAATCAAGAAAGAAAATATTCCTCTATCATTATTTCCAAGAATATTCATATAGCCTTCTTATTATGAATAGGATATTTTTCCAGGGTGGTTATGCACATTTCAAATAGATATCATACACTGAACCATGTAGAATTCTTATTGTTAACTAGGAGATTCTAAGAAGATGGTCATGTGTATTTCAAACATACATCAAATAGCAACTCCATATTAAGGAAATACTTTGGCCTCTACCAAAATTTGACTCCTAGGTGTTGCAAGAAAAGTCCTCACTATTAAAGCGTTGCTTACGGTCAAAACCTTGATTCAAAGGTCTTAAGGTGAGTGTTAGGGTCCCACCCTAACCCCCTTATCTATGTAATGGGACCACGTCATAGTCAAGAGTCAATAAAGCCCATATGAATAATTGTAAGTGGTTAATC
>APFE031560885.1:0-12199 GCA_000404065.3 Pinus taeda | reverse complement strand
AGAGCGTATTACTACGCAGGTCTAATGTATTTGGAGTGCGTACACGCAGGCAAGGTAGAGAGAACCTGCGTACCCAGAGATAAACGTGTTTTCAAGTGACTTTCTCTCTCTTTGAAGTTTTGACATGGAGAGCAGAGGTATGGGGCTTGACAAAGAGGACAATGTGGCTATTGATGAGGCCACATACTGCAGATAGTCAGGGTGACAAAATTCAGTGTAACAAACAATATCATTGGGACGCATACTCATATTATTTAATTCATGAAACATTCAACCAACTTGAAAACATACCATGTTAAATAAATCAACTAGATGACATAATAGACACCAAACACTCAAACACCAAATATATGGCATAATCAAACAATCAAGCACCAAATATATGACCTAAGCAAACTCATACCTTAATGTAATTCAAGGGAGGCTATCTTTTCCTGAAAAATCAATCATATTAGCATGATATAACTTCACAACATATAAACTCAAACTTAAATAAGGTCATGATGTCCATAACAATAACTATCTAACATGTTCATATCATAAACTCATAAATAATTTTCGTTCATGCATAACAACCAAAGATGCAAAGTCAATCTAGATTACTACAACACCATATCACAAATATGTCTGCTCATACTTGAATATTGTAACCATAACCATCTACATAGGCCAATCCAGGGTAACACAATACATATAACATCAACATCTTAAATGAAATAAGCCTGATCATTAGGTTACTAGCATATAACAACAAGAAGTTACCTATCATGCTCATCAACAACATATACCATAATTGTCAAGCTAACTGTCATATAACAACAACAAGTTAGCCTGTAACATACTCATCAACAACATATAACATAAACATCAAGTCATATGACATAAAACAATAGTAGCAATGCGTACAACCACATGTTACTATCATTCATGACTATACGACACATATGCATATGACTACACTAGTCAACTAGCATCTATCATGTGTTTAACCATAACATCAACAGAATGAAAATCATACACATAACTATAATGCATATAACAATCCTTAACCTACATACTTGCATGCCCAACATACAAACATGTGTGATGACATGCTCTTGCCTCGAGTTCCAATGTTGCAACTTCACCTTGATGGTATGCATCGCCTACTCGATCTCAGTCAACACATTAGAATCATAACATACTAGTAACATCATGATGACATAATTGCAGACAATAACTTCACAACGCATGTCTGACCTACCATACATGCATAACCATAACCATGGAAATGCATGCATAACATGATATATAGACTAACATGCATAACAAATGCATATACAACCATACACTCATGACGACACATTTCACAACAACACCATTAACCTTCAGATGGCGACATCACTACACCCATGACCAACACTATTCAAATGCAATTGACATGAATACATGACCAATACACCTATGCAACCGGCATTAATTCATAACCATTACACTTCCCATCTAGTCCAAGGGGTGAACCACGTTCTGATACCACTTTGTAATACCCTCCTCCCACATCTACTTAGGAAACCGGCTAGCTAGGGTAAACATGCGATGAGAGGCCACTACGATATGATTCGACCTCCTAAGTCACGTTAAGGAAGTGGAACCGATGGAAACACACCATACATATATTCGAAATTAGCATTAAGACCCTCAGGAACCAATCCAACCTTTCTGCCAAATAAACCCTGGGTCCCACTGTGATTTTGGACCACTTGACCTCTGGACGCTCTCATTCTATGGGCATGCCAGGGTCCAGTGACCTGCAGACGCTCTCAGAGGCCTACAAGTTAGTGTGTGGGGACTATTTTGCTCAGTTATGTGCCAACGTCCTTGGGATTTAAGCCACATTTTCATGCCTAGAGCCCAAGTCACTACTCAGAATTGAATGACACCTTCAAAACAATAAGATAACATGGAAATAACAGTACTAATGCAATTACTTGAATATGACCTTGATTGGACCCCTACTAGCCATGACAGACATTTCGTCAAACATATCATGAATATGTAATCTACAGGTGTAAATAACATATCTGAGCATAAGGGTCTCATAATTATTTGAGATTTTCTATGAGGCATTGGTTCCTTATCACTTTAGTTTCAGTTTCATCCATTAGGCCATAGATACATTTTTCATTCATATCCAAGTAAAAAAATGATGAGAGCCATACATATCCACTGTCATAATACATATTCATAACCAACATAATAACAACAAAAATACCAAGGAAACAACAACCATATAATCCACATATAAAATAGCATAATACTCGTGAGATAACAAGGGAAAAAACCTCATATTAATGATGCAAAAGCCAACCTGGTACGGGACTACCACATTTCACCCAACTGTAGAATGGTTGACCTAAATCTCTCTTCAACCATTCACCCCCATGCCATATTCCAAGCATGAATGTGGGATCTCATAAAACACATCAATCAAAACCATTCAGGGCTTCCAGAGGCCAAACCACCCCAACCCATCAAACAATGATTCCACCTCACAACTAGACTTCACAGAACCATCATTAGATTGGTCTCTACCCAAGCCTTCCAGGGCTCCAGAGCATTTGTTCCAACCAAGGCTTCCAAGAATAGTAACTCAACCCATAACTGAAGTTGGGCTTCCAGAGCATTTGTCCAACCAAGGCTTCCAGGACTAGTAAATCAACTCACCAAGGGCTTCCAGAGCATTTCTCCAACCAAGACTTCCTGGACTAGTAACTCAACCCAAGTTGTTACAGGGCTTCCAAAATGTTTGTCCAACAAGGGCTTCTAGGAAATGGAAAGGCTAGGAAAATCCACTGTTAATCCATGAAATCCTCCACGCTAGTGACGGATCATGAAAAATAAACCACATGCATGTGCCATGCATGCCAAAACTAGTGAGGAAAACATACATGCAACTCAGTACCTACAAGCAAAACCTTTTTTAGTTGTTGATTCTGATGCCCTCTTGCACTTTCTTACTCTTCCTTTGCCTTCTTTCTCCAAAACTCCAAGTATGCCACACTCTCTAAGAGTGCTCCATGAAACTTTAAGTGTCCAAGAAGGAGAATAGAGAGAGAGCTCCAAAACTGAACTGACCAAAATTACACTGACCAAGCCTACCCACTAATCCTCAGAAGCCTTTTTATTAATGAGGCCTCTATTTTATTCACTTTCCATTATTTTCCTTCAATTTCCTCCTCACATGCAACCTGTGACCTTTCACCTTCCTTTTCTCCTAATTTCCATTATTTTCATAAATAAATGTGCCAAAAATTCCATTTTGCCTTTCCAAAGCCTTATCCATTGCATTTTCCAATTTCCTTTGCCATAATAACTGAAATGAACACCCACTAGGATGTCTTGCCTACCATTCAACTTGGAATATGTGTCCCATTAACCGTGGTTTTATATATTTTACATTAGTTTTTAACCAGGGTTGTTACAATAACAGTGGGGAATTATTAGGGCGATTATGTAACCTTGAATGCTTGTTTGGATAGCCTCCTTTCAAAGACCATAAGGAGAATATTGATTCCCCAACATAGCTCATTCCAAGCCATGAGCTCGAATATTGGTTTGTCCAGTTTTGAAAAATGAAAACCCCATGATTCTCATGTTGGCTCTCAAAGCAATGATCTTGGTTATTCATTTAGTTGTCCCAATGGAATTATCACAATTCTGAATCTCACTTGAAATCAATTGAAGTTGTATCCTAAAAGGCTAGAAGGGATGACAATCATGGCTATGGAATCTTGTATTGTTTAAGGGAAAAATCCTAAAATTTAATTGGGTTACAATTGGAGAATCGACCCAAGTCCTTACTTGGATAAAGATTGAGGTTGACAAGGAACGTTTAATGTTTTTAATGAGCTTGGTGGGTAGTAAAATATTCCTTGAGAATATCAAGGGTCCTTATATGTAGAAGAAGAGGGATACTCCCTCTTGGTATAATGGTATTGAGGAAACCAAAAACACCATTGGATGATGAAGGCCCTCAGGTCTTCCTTTTTATCTCTACTCACTTATACAATTTATACTACAACTTCTAGCCTCATCAAAAAGCCTTGAGGCATACCAATCAGATTGGCGAGGACTAAGAGTTCAATGTCACCCTCAATTCAAGTTTTTCATTATTATAGAATTATGGATTTCATAGAGAGTATTTTCATGTTGTAATTTTTAGATTCTTCATGAAGACTAGATTACTTAGTCTTCATTAAACAATTAAGGGGAACCTTCTCATGTAGATTTTGTCTCCAAACAAGCCAAGTTAGGGTAGCTCACTCCCTTGCAAGCTATCTAGCATCCTCATAACTAGTTATCAATTCTATGACCACTAAATAAAAACCAGTTGAAAATTTGGTTCCCATCCAGTATTCAAGCTAGTCTCAAAATAAAATGGAGGCTAATAACCCCATTTTACTTGGAGAGACAATCCTATTATGAGTATACTAATGTCCAACCATGAATACTATCAAATGGACCAGGTAACTAATTACCTATTAACATCATCAAAATCATGATCCATAAAATCACATTGACCTAGCATTATCCATGTAACTAGAAAAAAACCACCATTCAAACATACAAATGAATAATGCATAATAAAAGTTATATGAATGATTAAATGTGTATAAGTAAAGAAGGGTGAGCTCTTCTCCTACTACCCATAGGATCAATTGTTCCCATATATTTCTACCACTAGTCATCCCCTAACTAAACCATGATACCACAAGGGAAACTTATTTGTCTCAAGGAAATTGAGGGAATTGAAGGCCACTATTCTTCCTTGGAAATTGGGAAACATATATCTCTCTATACATTGAGTCCAAATCCTCCAATAATTCCACATGTACCTCCTCAATTGGTTTGCATTACCACAAGGGAGCCTCTTCACTACTTATGCAGTCCCTCAAGATCCTCCCTTCTAAGAATTTCTTTGCTTTCCCAACTAGCACCCAATTCATAGACCTCTTATCCTAGGGCATATTTCAACCCCTCTACTTTATTCTAATGCTAAATTTCAAGTTCTAGAAACTCCAAATTCCCAAAAACTATTCTAGTTCATGGGTACTACCTCTTTGGCTAGTTTTTGATAGTCGATTTGACTGCAACTCGCTTGAATACCCTCAATGGTGATTAATATCTAAATTATTCTGTCCTTCTCTCATATAACCCGTCTCTCAACACTACCAATGTGCTCTAAACTAAGAAAACACATATATCACTACTCCTTATCCCCAATATGTGTTCCTTTGGACCAATTTCCATGAATTCTTATAATTTTTCTATTTATGGCAGAAGAATTCATTGGTCAATATCTAAAATTGAGGTGGGTACTTGCCCAGACATATGATTCGCATCCATGCTATCCTAACTACCTCTCAACCACCAAGCTATTTCATTAATTGAGGTTTGGAAAAACAAAAGAAGAGGGAAAAAATTCAAATTCAAATTTAGCAACATACCTCTCAACAAGGGTTATCACCATATAAAGTAAGGTAATCTCCCAACCTCCTCACTAGTTTCGGCTTGTGGTATCATGTTCATTATAGGTGTTCCACCCTTTAGTCAGTTATTTGACATTTTTTTCATTAATAGACAAAAAAATACATTGTTCATAAAAAAATTACATTGTTGTCACTACCGTTATTGCTTTTCTTGCTATCATTTCTTTGTTTTTCCGTTTGATTGATGGTGTTTATGCTCAATATTCATTCTGCAAGTGTTAATATGTTGTCACATGCAGAACATTTGCACATTCTTGAACCTTTCATATTCCACCGAGAGTGCGACAACATCTATATAACCTTGCAAATCTTTCTTTTCCTCAACCTTATCATCAAATCTTTCTTTTGAGTTTCCAAAAGGTAGAGCGCACATTTGGAACTTGAAGCCTAATTAGCCTTGAAAAATGCACCTAGAATGACCAATTTTTCCTCTTGAGTGCACTTCTTCACCACGAAGAACTGCACCCTGCCTTGAGCGCATGAGCGCATCACGAAGACTTGAAGCATCTTCCTTCATCCCTTCAGAGTGCACAAGTCTGCCCTCGCTTTTGAGCGCATGAGCGCATTGTGAAGACTTGAAGTCCTTTCAACCCATTCCTCATCCCTTTAGAGTGTGCCAGTGTGCCCTCTCTCTCTCCTTGAGTGCATGATCGTATTGTGAAGACCCGATGTCGCAAAAACTCACCCCTTCATCCTGGGTCCCCCCTTTAGGATAATATTATTACTTTTCTAACTAGTGGCTCATTTTTCCTACCGGTGCTAGAAGTCTCCCTCATACACCTTACATTGGGTGTCTACATTCTTGCTGCCCCATAGAGGTGTTGTGTTCTCTTATGTTTGTTGTTGACCAAGGAAAATCCTTAAATTTTCTCCAATGGTGTTTAGATCGTATGACCGGATGGGCTCTTACATTAAATGGTGTGAGGTCTAATTGGGACTTCACATCAGGGAGATCCCCTTACAATGTTGGATGCATCCAACACTATCAACATTTTTGGCGCTAGAAGGAGGGCTAGATGACAAGTTGAGGTTGTGAAGTCTATCTAAATCTCTTACCTTTAATGGCTTCATCCCATATCATAATCTCGAGTTGTTTTTCCGAAGCTTTAGATCTTTCAATCCCCATGTAATTTTTACATAACTTGTCACATTTTGAATTTGATGGCAAGGGTACAACAACCATCCTTCATTACATGATTGAATTTGTTCAATTGTGTTTTTCAAGTGGCGTTTATTCTAAAGACATTATCACATGGTTGTTTACCCTTACATTGGATGGTCGTGCGAAGCAATGGTGCTATTATCTACCCATTGCTTCTATTACATATTTCAAGAAGTTGGTTAACGAACATCGACACGTTTTCAAAAATTATGAATATCAATAAGTCTCAATGAAATCAATCAACTTAGAATGGAACCAAATGAATCTCTCGAATATTTCGCTGATTGATTCCTTCATCTTTGTTATGAATTTTTAGATGAGGATGTGGACTAGAAATTCTTGGATGAGAAATTTCGTTTCTTAGTCCAAATGTCAAGAAAATATTTTGAATCTGATTCAATATATCCTCCCAATCAGAAATAATTTCAGCATTGTGAGGAAGAATCAGGCTTGCCTTTTGTCCCATGTCCTCCTGCTTTTGATGTTTCGTGTTTCAAACCTCAATTGATCACTAAACCACAAGATCAATTCACTAATGAAGAAATAATTTTCCTTTCACATATTTCCTTTGATGATGATTCATATGACCTTATCAATCAACCATCTTCCAACCTTGATATCCACAAGTCGATCTTTCACTCGTTGATCAAATTGACCCTTTGATGATCGTGACCCTGATGATTTTTTTTTTTTTTATTAAATTATATTGATTTGGGATAGCATCGAATGTTCTCTAGCCATGAAAATTGGTGGAGAGGCTAAATCACATGATATCTACAAGACCGAGAAATGGTTTGGGAAGATTCTTCCCGGTTTAGGATATATTAAAATAATTAATATTTTTAATGGAGTTCCTAAGTCTAAACTTAGGAAAAATAAAATATTCATGGGTATTAATATAAAATTGGGTTATAAGGTTATAAAATAAATGGATCAAGCCAAATGTATTCTTAGCCATTGATTAGATATGTAATCTCGGCCATTGAAGGACCAACAGGAAAAGTATAAGAGGAGGCTTGAGGGTCAGTTGGAGAACACACTAGAGTGATCAATGATTTGATTTACTAGAGCGGGGTTTGCTATGTAAACTCAAATCAGTGATCAAAAACAAGGGGAAATGAGTACTGGATAGAGAGGCAAAGATAGTGCTGAGAGACCAGCGCAAAGGCAGAGAGGCAAATGCAGAAGCCAAAGCAGGCCACGCAGAGGCCAGAGGGCCTACGTCATCCACGTAGAGGGTAGTAGGAGTGACACAGAGGGTCCCAGAGACTGCATAGTGCCTCAGAGGGCTAACACAAAAGGTTTTGAGGTTGATACAGAGGCTAGGAGGGCTGATTTTCATTGGGCATATTTTCTGAATATCTGCTTCCGTATAGAGAGCTATTACTGCCGTTATTTTTCTCTGTCAGGTGAGCCAGTTTGGCACCCAGTTGTACTCAAGGATATACTACATGATAATAAACCCTTAGAATTGCTACACTTGTTTTCCCGCATTGGGTTTTTCCAGGGATGAGTTGTCCAAAAATAACGATGTCACTTATGTGTTTGTTTTCTTTCAGTTGTTGATCTGTAGATGGTTGAGACTGTATTGTGTTTATTTCGATATTTATATGTTTTAAATAAATTGTTTGTAATTAATAAGTAGAAGAAATAAACTAGAAGAATACAAATTAAATTTCTAACGGATAGGCTTAGAAATTCAACAAATTATACGATAATGATTATTCAAGTAATATGGATGAATCTTTGCTCTTACATGAATATTTGGATTTTCATAAATTTCAAATGGAGTCTAACATGATTATTGAAGATTTCCTTTCAAGTATAACTCCTTTTGATCAAGAAGATGACATGCTTATCATTGAAGGTTTTTGCAGTGATCTCGAAAACCTATATTCCTTTGAATCTCATGATCTGAATAATGATTCTTGTTTTGATAAGAAACTAACCATGTTTTCTCAAAATTTAAAGATAAGTTAGGTGAGTAGGACACTTCAGCCTACGTTGATGGTTATGTCAGGTTCCTATTACCATGACTATTTGTGATTTTGTCCAGTTCATATTTCTTTGGCACAACTTTTTCATTAATATCATCACGTGGGATGTTGACTCTCTCATAAGGAATTCTTATTTTCTTCACATACAATTATTTAACCCTAAGGGGAGGAAATTTAATTTGACTATTGAACTTCCACCGCTACGTCCCATCTCAAGAAAATATCTAATTCGTAATGTAGAAACAGGGAAGAATCTTAACGAATCTTTTACATCATCCATCAAAGAATTTCACATGCATGATAACATGGATTGTGGTAAGCCTGTTAATATCACTTATGACATGGATTTGTCTTTGTTCAAGCTTTCTTGTTTAAGTTTCCCTAAATTTTGTTTCCATGTTCCAATTGCAGTGTCATTAGAAGATTCTTTCCAGTGTGGACCCATGTCTCATGGCCTATATTTGCATGTGCTTCGTCTTGTCTTGTATGGCCATAGGTTGGGTGGTTATTGTTGTTGTGGAATTTTTGACTCAGTAGAGCAGTCAAGTGTGATACTTTTTTCTGGTTGCACTTCCTGTTTTCATTGGTCAGTGCAGATGTTTGCACGATTTCTCTTGTTCATTGCATTATTTTTTGTTTTGGTTCTACATGATCACATCTTTTGTTCCAAAGGTCGAGAGAAACTTCTATGGATACATTGGAAGTTCCACTTTACATGACCTGACCCTGTCATGTTTAGGTTAGTTTAGGGTAGGTTGCATGTAGTTAGATGCACAACATTCTTGTTTTGTGTTTTCACCTTTCATGTTTCGATTTAATTTTTTTGGTTTTATTTGTCTTTGAATAAAGTTGGTTTTGAGCTTCGAGATGACATGGCTAATATTTTATGAATGGAAAGTTGTAGCAACATGCAACCCTTGGCTGATCTGTTACTCTCTTCCTTTTTTTGGTTTGAATTTCTCAATTTGATGATATTTCGATGGAAAATATGATCCTTCAACTAGGAAGCTGGAAGAAAATCATGATTCTCACATCTATTTAGGATTACCCTTCCTACAGTTAGTCCCGTTTATGAATAATGTGTTATTTCTTATCTATTTGTGTAGAGTAAGATAAGGGGAAATATTTTAGATATTAAAGCATCAGAAGTCTAAAACCTTTCTCTGAAGGATCAACCTCCTCTGTTCTCAATAAGTTGGGATCCCTCTTCTACTTGTTGAAAAATAATAGGTGCATATGCACAGTCCTATGAAAAAGAAAGAAAATATAAAGGGTGAAAGAAGAGAAAGGCTTCTTGCGTAGGTAGGTGAAGCAAGTGACTTCGTCGGGGTACTGTCCAGGCTCATTGGAAGCGAAGAAACAATTTTTTTCCTGAAGAAAATCCACTTGGGTACTTTCCAAGCCTGTTGGTAATGGAGAAACACCAGAGATGTCAAACTCATAGTATGATTTTTTTTAACTCGCCACACTAGATTACGCTTACTTTGATAGAATAATGATATGGCTTATTTTATGTTGTGTTACATCGAGTAATGGAATAAGGAAGACTACATCTTTAACTAGGTAAGAATGGAGGGAAAAGGTGACCCGCTGATTGAATCAATACTTCCTGGGTAATTGATACTTTGCGCTTATAATGAAACCATTTCATATAAGCTGGGGTTCTCCCAGTGTGTCTCCATGTGTTGTCGCTGCGACAATGAACCTCCAATTTTTTTTTTCCAATGTCAATTTGGAGCCTACATCAACTATCATTTTGTTAAATTGGCAACTAGGGCCAAACTCCACGTGGGTTGGCTTATTTATGGCAACAGATATTTTTATTGGATCCCTCTCGTCGAGAGGTGTAGGATTGATCCAAAGATCATCCTATTCCGATAAGTATTTATGGAGATATGAATTTATTTTGTTTATATAATTATTATTAAGCCGACCAGCTCTTATGTAGGCTCTAGAAGCTCAAACGTCATGTATATTCACTTATACGTTTTTTAGTATAAATAGAAGGAGACTTTAAGTCATTCTACACACACTCATTCTCTTGTGATCTCTCTTCATCCTGTTTTGGGTTTTATGGAGAAAAGATCCAAAAGATGATGCCCTAATTAAGCCATTCTTTGAGGAGGTTATGCGCTGGTCATATAACACATGGAGAGCACTCATACGCTGAAGCTCCACACGCAGTCAAGGGATAAACGTCAGTCACATGGTTATATACGCAGCAACTTCATGTTATATATACACGTTGTTCACATAACTCGGGTATTCTCCTAGAGTTGAGTAGCCGCAGTACTATGAGGAGTAGCCGCAACAATATGATGAAACCCTATGCTGGTCTAGGATGCCACAGTCACGCAGGAAGTATATACGCACTTCATGATACAGTCACATAGGTGGAATCATATGCAGCAAAATTCATGAATATATAAACGCACAGGATTCATGGATATATATACATGCAGGAGAAGAACCACACACGCTATTCATTACGCTAGTTAATAAATCGTTGTTCAATTACGCTGGTCAATGAATCTATAAGATACGTTGTTCACTGCTTTGTTCATTACGCTGGTTAATGAACCAATTGCTGTTCATTACGCTGTTCAATGGAAACATGTATATGCTTAAAAGAAGAACAGAACTTGGGTTTCACCTCTGGAATCCACGTGAATATTGGGTACAAGCATATGCCATAATAGAAGGACAGAAGTTGCATAAAGGGAGGAACTGATCTCATATTTCATATGAAGATGGGTGCAGGGATCCGCTAGTATAAGAAGCAAATCTTCATTATGTTAGAGCATCACTTTGTCTATCCTCATTCTCACAGAAAATGTCAGATCTTGAGTATCGAGGGTTTATAAAGGATAAAAGAGTCCTAAGGTGCAGATCTGGAACCCAGCAAGCAAGGCTGTAGAAGAAATTGAAGAGAAATATCATCTTCAGGTTGTCTGAACAGTCTATTCTAGTAAGCACATCTCTTTGTCTCAAGACAGCGTTGAGAAGATATCCTAGACAATGTATGAATTCTGATTGCTGTAGGTGACAGCATGACTAAATAAGGATTGTATAGATTTTGGATCTATAGCCTAGCTGCTTTGCCAGGCTGCAAGCCATAGCAAGCAGCTAAGGCTGATATGCATATGGCTGTATAATAAAACAACAGAAGGACTATGTTGCAGCTTGATGAAACAATAGAAGGACAACTGTATTATGGGCACACTAGCAAGAGCAGCATGATGATGCATGATGCAGCATGATGGTACCTCATGGTAAGGTGCAACAAATGAACAAGATGCAGCGCTATGATAGGTGAAGGAGTCACCTTAGAGAATCAGTTGAAGCAAAATGTCTTCAAATGATCTCTGCCGATATCCAAAGTCAAAGTGTTAACTTCTATTGTAAATGTACTCTCTCTCTTTCTCTGCTTAACTTTGAAGAACATAAAAGAAGAATTGATCAAGGGTTTCCCCACACATTTGGGGGTTTGTCCCTGGCTCGCGTCATATCTT
>APFE031560872.1:8500-43065 GCA_000404065.3 Pinus taeda | reverse complement strand
GACAGAACACCAAAAGGACACCGCTCACAAACAAATCACAGATCAATACACCAGTATTTTGATGTGGTTAAAACCCTCAGAGAGGGAAACAGTCCACGGCCTGTGCCAACGTGGCTACTATAGACAATTTATTAATAAAAGAATGAAAATTTACATAAGCTTCTCTCATGCAACATTAACCTACAAATGACCCTCCATGCGCTTTAAATAGAATTCATGGACCAATCGGGTGTCAAGCCACGGATCAAGTGTCGGTAATACCGAGGAGAGAATGAACCATCAGATCACTGCATATCGTGACCGTCGGATTGTAAGTTACAAATGTACATGTTAAATAAACACACTTTACCTAACTCTATACTAGACCAAGTTATACTTAACTATTCCTACGTGTCGGAATATCCTAACAATTCCCCCTCTAGATTTGTTTTATTTCCCATAACATAAGGCCATGGTTAAAAGACAAAGGAAGAAAAGGAAGTTGGACTCTGTTGTACCTCTGAGATAGTAGTAGGTTAGCTATCGATGCCAGAGCATCTAAAATAATTGTTTTGGGGGTTTTTGGTTTTAATTTTGGAAGGATAATGAATGAAGATAGATGTAGAATTGAAGTATTTAATCTTTTGGGTTATATTAATATCTCAGGACAGGGCTACTATAAGACTTTACACAGTGATATAGTTCAAAATAGTGGTGAGAAGAAGACAACAAGAAAATATGATTATCATAGTTTCCATACTGTAAAACAGAACAATCATAAGTTGGAAAACCTTCTAAACTACGTTCCAAAGGTTCAAGGTAGTATACTTAAGCTTACACAAGATGCTGATGATTTATTGGTTAGAGGGGATTAGATAAACAAACAGTTCATTAATCCATTCTCTTAATAGATGATCACTTCAAGAGCTTATAGGAATAAATTGAGACACAAATTTTCCTACCTAGATATCTCTATAAGTCATAAGCATATGAAGAAAAACATAATGATTGATAACTAGAAAAACTTATAGGATAGCACAAAACTATGTAAAACCAGATTCAAAATCCTTTGCTTTGCATTAAGTTTCCAGAAAGACTGAATACATCAAGTGTCTAGAAAAGCTTCCTTCAAAAGTGGCTTCCAGGTTCAAAGTAGAATTAACAGTCAAGACTTTACAAGCAATGAACTATGAATCTTGAACTCTGAACCCATAATAACTCAAGAAGGGAGTTATTAATACAATATTGAAACTAAGGAAATATCCTAAACTGATTAAGATTTATTCTTTGAAAGGAAAAGATTTTCATGCAAAAAGATAGGGGCAACTATTGAACTGCCTCTTATTGTCCCCTTTTATTCAGGTTGTGCTGGCTTTGTTATTCGAAAATTTTCCCCTTTAAGCTACTTGATTGTTCGAATCCTTTGCACTAGCTGATTTGATCATTTGACCTTTCATCTAATACTCTTTAAACTCTGTGAATATCCTTTAACCCTGTTGAGTAACCCTTACTATGTTACTTTTACCTTTACTGTGCATTTTAGGATTTTACTGTGTTTTTCAATAGTAAATCCTTTTGATTTTATGTTACAAGGTAAATTAAATTAATATTATCTTCATAGTTGTCTTCCATCTGTATGTAGGAATTTTTCTCTGTAAGCCTGGAACAAAAGTCTTTACCTGCAAAACACAAAAATTGTTAAGAAAACATAGGTGCCAAAGGAGGTCTTCAATGGCTTTATTTGAGCTTGAAAGGCTATTGGAAGTAGTCCATAGTGTATCGGAAGGTAAAATGATGTTTTAATTGGTCGCAGAGGCTTAAGGAGGCTTCATTGTGTAAACAGGCAAAATAGAGAAAAATGGTCATTTTGGCGTTTAAACGGAAAAATAGCTCTTTTTTGAATTATGGCACAAAAATGAACAGTAATCACTTTGTCATTATGCAGGAGGCAGTTTCAGTTTTCTTCGCACCACTTTAAAGGTGTGGGCAGTTTTAGGAGGGGGTCACCCAAAATAACTTGAGCCTAACACATAGCAATGGAGGACGGTGGAATACTGCTTTTTGGGCAGGTAATGGTCATACAGAGAGCTAACCCAAAATTTGTCAAGGGCTGTTGGATTTGGATGTATGTGATTGGATGGTGGTGGAGTACAAAAGAAGCATGGAGGGTCCCAATAATAAATTATGGTAGTAATGGCTTTATTATGTGTTAAAAATGTGATTAGCGGGGTTAAATGGAGGTTTAGTTACTTCTTCATTTAAATCATAAAAAAACAATTTAACACATAAATCCCTCGCTAAACACATATGGCGGATTTGAAAATTTATGAATTGAGGGTGGATAAATGGCATTGGGTCTAGGCCCATCACAATCGCATATTGCGATGCGGGGAGAGTGAATTCATGTGGAAAGGCTTTGCAATTGCCGATGTGATATGTTATGAAATACATTGTTTTATTATAAAACTTATGGTTCTTGGGGTATTTTAATAAAGGAATTAATATATATTGGAAAAGGGAATTTTAGGGTTTTAATACTATAGGTTAGAGTTAATATGAATTTTGAGTGAAAAAGGGAAAATAGACTAAGTATAATGCTTTTGTGGGTTATTTTCTTTTCGTATGTGCATTAATACTTATGGAAAACATATTTTTGTGGGTTTTTTTGGGTAAAGAGGGATTTACATGGGATTTTCACTTTTCCTAGGAAAAAAGGGTTTTGACCTTAGGAAAAGGGGTTTTTATGGAAAATGAATGAATTTGAACGTATGAAGGTAGGAAGGGGAAATTAGTGAAGATAGGGATGAATGGAGATGAATGGGAAGTTAATTAATTCATCTAATAGACCTTCATTTGCTTTGAGTAATTGCCTCATGGACATAGAAACATATGATAAAACATGATAATGTACCTTTTGTCCAATGAATAATCAAACTTATGCAACCTTTCTCTACTTACCCTTTGCTTATCCTATCATTTTTTTCTTCACTTAATGGGTGCATTTAAGTTAGCCTTTTCCTTTATTTTTATTTTACAAAAGAAAACTATCTAAATCTACCCTTATATCCTCCAAGGGCTTAGATTAAACTGATGAGCACCTTCTTATTCTTTACCTAACTATTGATCTGCCAACATTAAACAGTTTGGCTAGATCTTTATTCTCTAACTATAACATCAAATTTAAAACATGAAGTAGTTAAGATTAAACAGTTTGACTATCATGGGTTGTGGCATTTATGACAAGCTGCACACAAGCATTATTTTGCAGAAACACAGTAGTGGCATTTAGACTTGCTCACTTTCAGACTATTTGTTTTCTTTTCTTTCTAACCTAAAACTTTGTTTTTTCCTTGATTTTTTAGAGCATCTAGCCTAACATTTTCTTTGATATGGTCATTATAATCAAAATATTTTCTTTCACTAACATTTATTCACTATTGTTATGTCCATATCATAACTTAACATTTTTTCAAATATTCTATCTTATAAAAACCAAAAAATGCTACTACAGACTCTATAGCTGCTATTACCCCTAAAAATGAACTGATGGATGTTCTCTGGAAAGACTCACCCATCAACCCGTCTGCCAATATTACTAGACTCTCACGGTTTGCAGCTGCCTATGCTACAGTGACCATGGACAAAGCAACAAAGGTGCAAATGTTGCTTAAATAAAAAGAAGATAAAATTATGTCACTTGAACAACAATTACAAAAAGCAAAATTTGACGAGCAGGTAGAGATACAGTTAGCTAAGCTACAAAGGGAATTTGAGCAGACATAAATAGAACATCGAACCAGCTTAGCAGAGAAGGAAGCGCAAATACAGGAAATAACTGATCTACACAAAGATGATCCAAAAATTGATCAGTTTACTACCAGAATGCTCAGTCTTAACTCCCAGATGATGCACCAAAAATAATTATTGTGCCAGAATATTTCACAATGGAACTCTTATTGTAAAACAAGCAACAAATTGACAAGTCAAGTCATGGAGATGAGACTTGAATATGATGATATCTTTAAAAAGGTCTCTAAGTTCATCACCTGAAAGAATACAAAAGATGGAAGGAAAGTCAACTTACCTAAACTAGAAGAGTTGCATAAAGAAATTTTATTTGTGAACTGGGATTCGTGGCTTAAAGAGGCTGAAAAGGCAACAATAGACACGTCAGCAGCAACAAACTATGTCATAGAAAATTTCAATGAAAATTTACATAGCGCCAACCTTGTGGCAGAATCCATTCCAGGTTTTCTTCCTAATGCGAAACAACTTGAACTACAGTGGAAACATGAAACAAAATAAAAAGCAGAAGTGATAAGGCAAATGACCATGTTAAATTGGGAAGCATATTGGCAACATTTAGTAAAACCTCATAGCCAATGGATGACCCTGCAATGCCTAACCACTTCTATGGAGAAAATGGGGCCAAAAATGATCGATGCCATGTTCGCTGGACAGTTGAAAGTTGAAGTTGACCAACCAACACAGCTCAAGCCCGTGATGGACATTTGTGATCTGAAGGATCAAATGTAGGATAGCTAGTCACCATGTTCATTTCTATTTTGATTTTGCTTTTGCATAATTTGAGGCTGGTCATTTAAACCTCCTCATCTAATTTTGTAATAATCTATTTTTAGCAATATAGTTTAAGTATTTAAACCCCTCTTATGCATTTAGAGAGCGGTCCAAAATTTTTATCAGAAACAATATTCAAAACATGCACTTTTGTCCCTTTGAGGAAGTTCTAGTGAAATTAATGGAACATGATTTATTTTTATTTGATTTAGCATCTTCTAGTGAAATTGCACTTTTGTACTCTTATATGGTGTTGAATGGACTAAAGATAGATCAATATTGCTGAAGCACATGAGCAGGATGTATTATAAATGGTACTTTTATCTCGTAATCCTTTTTACTTATGTATCAAGAAATGATTTCTTTTCAATTTATTTATGTATGAAATTTTGAATCTTGATTTCCCTTATTGCACTTTTGTATGATGATGATCTATATTTTATGCTGAATACATGAATAATTCCTTATGCAATATATATTTCACAATCGTTTCAGCTAACTTTTTATATGAAATGGTTATTGTCAAAACGAATTCATTTCTCATCACAATTGAATGATCTTTATTATCAATTGCTTTTAGACATTATTGTAGACCGTATACATCAATTTAATCTTGAGCATAGTTATAATTAGATAGTGTTTAAATTAGGATAAAATGCATGTGATTATTAGTTTAGATTAGATTACTTCTAGCTTAATTATTACTCCAAGACATCACATATCACCCCATTAGGAGAATCATTAAATAGATTGGGAAACTGGTCCCATTATCTCCAATCAGAGCCACTACTCCAAATGGAAAAGGAGCTGCCAACCAAGGTCCAAACTGTGTGGTTTTCCCCCATGTTGAAGCAACTATTTTCGAGGCTTCAACATTTTGACGCTATAAGGAGGCCCTGACTATGAATGGAAAGTAAATCCAAATCAATACGCCATTATAAGAGTAAAAATCCCTCACCATCACCTCCAACTTCTCAAAAGTCTTCCAAATCCCTTGATTGTAAGAGAGAAGTTACAGAGAAAATTATACAACCCATTGTTGAAATCCCAAACAAGCCAGATCATTCTTATTCCACTTAAGCCCCTGAATTTCAATCATTGATTCATAAATTACAGGGGATTTCGCTATCTCAAGAAGAATTTGAGTTATCCCAAGATAATGTTACTTCTCAATTCACCCCATCTCAATGGTTAACTAGAGCATAGAGCGAAAAGATCGGAATCCCTTTGCTCAAATTTCCTCTGCCAAACCATAAGAAAGCTAAGAAAACGCCATCCGAATCTCACAGTGAGGTTTTTTCATCATCTTCATTCATTCCGTCTATACCATCATAAAATCAAGCATCCACCTCGCCACTCCAGATCATGATTCACACTGGTACAAAGGCTACATCCTCCTCTACCCAATCCCCTTCGACCACTGCTACGCCTTCCCCTACTCACATACCAGCAATGGCACAGAATCCTCAGGCCATGGACAAACCCAAGAGTTGTTAGGATAGTTGGGCCTTTACATAAATTAGCAGTGCATCCAGAGAAATGGTTGCCCAAATTCAATCTTGATAATGGCATATTAGCTAAGGAACATATAAACAATTTCATGTTGTCCATTAACATGAATGAAGTAGTGGAAGAAGATGCAATTGTAAGATAATTCCCATATACTTTACAGGGAGCAGCAAGATCATGATACTTTTTGTTACCATCAGGCCCTATTAATAGTTGGGAAGCTTTCTAAGATTAATTTTTAACTGAATTTGGAGATGATAGATTTACAGCTACCCTAATCAACAATCTCTCCAATTTGAAAGCCAAACCAAAAGAACCCATTAAGGACTTCAACTATCGCTTCAATAAATTATTGAATAAGATATCAGTGGAATCTAAGCCTAGAGATGAGGTCCAAAATGGGTGGTATATTTCTGCTCTACCATCAAACACAACTATATTTGTTGATAGGGCTGCCAAACCAACTGTGGCCGAAAATATGAAAGAGGAAATAACTGTGGAGAAACACATTCTAGTTTTGGAAAATAAAAATGCATTAGAAGAACAAAAATATAACAAAGTAACCTTTAGGGACAACTCTAAGAAGAAACCACCAAAAGATCCTTTTGATATTGAAGGGTTACAGAAAGTCCTCAAGACCATGTCTAACAAAATGGTTGATATTAAAAAATAGGTAGCAGAGACTTCCTCTAAGAAACCTTTTAGACCATTTAAAAGGGATTCCCTTGGTGATCCTAAACCTCCAAATGCTATATAAAATGTTGAATTAGATGGAGAGGAGGACAAAGTTTCAACAAACGAAGAACAAACAGATGATGAAGAAGTGACAGAATTACAAGGAATGTGGGATTTTATCCTTCCCAATGAAGACACCCAAGAAGCATTACCTATTGCTATCCAAAGTAAAAACCCTGTTGAATTGTCAAAAAACAATTCAAAACAGAAGGCTTCAATGCCACCTCCTAAGGACAAAGCAATAGGTAAGAAATCTGCACCAAAATCCACTCAAACTACACCTACTCAATTAGATCCTTCACCTTCATCTAAAACTTTGATAGTTTCTAATGAAATGGAATATACCATTATTGATGATATGAAGAAAACTAAGGCAAACATCACCTTTCATGAGATTATTAGATTGAATCATCAATAGAAGTTACTTCTTAAAGCACTCAAAGAAATACCTACTACACCTCTTCCTGTTGTCATGATCTCACAAGCGACCCAAGAAATGGGAAGGCCCCTTAAAACTTCTTTAAACAAGATTGATCCAACTGACATCGCTCTAATAGGGGGAAGATCCAGATCCCACACTCCACCATTTCTACTTACTTTTTAAATCTTTAATAAGAACTTACACAACTGTTTAGTTGATTCTGGGGCTTCATCTAACATCTTACCTAGGTCATTTTGTGTGAAGTTGAATTTTTAGCCTCAGAAATCTGTTGTATGAATAGTGCAGTTAGATCGCTCTCAAGTTGAAGTTGTTGGGGAAATTAAGAAAGTAACCATCAGACATTCATGAAACCCTAAATTTTTCCAAGTCATCGACATACTTGTAGCTAATATTCCTGAGTTCTATAGCCTAATCCTTAGTAGAGACTGGTCATACAAACTTCATGGTTACTTTGCAACTGAATGGTCTCACATGTGGCTTCCCTATAATGGCAAGACAAATTAAATAGGGGTTGATTGCAAGAAACATCAAAAGCACATAGTAACAGAACTAGAAGGAGAAAATGAACCAGTCATGTATAGCAACAATATCATTAGAAACTATTTTGTAGAATCATTTCTAGGGAATTTCAATGCTCACACTTCACCTTTCTTAGAAAACTCTATTGTATCTCAAGTTGAAATTTTTTCCCAAATGGACACTTCTAAATGTGTAAATTTTGTAGATAAACCTATAGTTAGATCTTTATTTTGGAAATTATTCTTTGGTGGATCTAAATCCGATGGAGTAGGAGCAAGTTTCATCTTGGTTAGCCCAGAAGGGGAAAAGACTATGTTAGCATGTAGACTTGAATTTGAAACAACACTACTGAATATGAAGCACTAGTTCAAGGTTTGTATAGGTAATTGGACTTAATGTCAAATACCTCCAAGTATTCAGAGATTGTCATAAAACAAGTGAGAAATACTATACACTGTTTGTTAGGACATTTGAAACACTATCAATCATTAGTCCAAGACCTAACTCTTCACTTTACAGCGTTTAATATTTCCCTATTCCAAGACTCCAAAATTCTAGTGTTGATCTTCAAGCTAATGTCGCTTCCAAGCTTATCCCACCAAATGATTATAGTCGAGATCGATTTTCCATTGAATTAATTTTTAGGCCTTCTATTATTGATAATATCACCAACTGGAGAGTCTTTAATAATGATCCGTATATCATAAGCTTCCTGACCTCAGAAGGCTCTTACAATGACCAGATAGTTGATGAAGACCAACACGATAACCAACTTAAACAAGAAATAGTCATTAATGCTATACCGAAATGTGTAGTTAAGTTGGAAACTTTATATGACCTCAAAGACAGATTTAAATGATCCACCAATTCAAAACATTAGAGTTCAACCCTAAGGTTTGAATTGATCAATCATGGGAC
Organism: Pinus taeda; assembly: GCA_000404065.3. Lineage (NCBI taxonomy): Eukaryota > Viridiplantae > Streptophyta > Pinopsida > Pinales > Pinaceae > Pinus > Pinus taeda. Next base: position 34,385 of record APFE031560872.1, on the reverse strand, counting down.
TGATCTAAAAGCTGAAAATATTAAACTAGGTCTCGGACTTATGTTAGATGAAAAATTAGCCTTTATAGGTTTGTTGAAAAGATACAAGAATGTCTTTACATGGAACTTTGCAGATCTTAATACATACGACACCTCTATTATTCAATATACTATTCTCATGATATCTGACTAAAGGCCTATTCAACAGAAATTGAGGAAGATCCACCTTGATTTAGAAAGTCAAATTAAATTTGAATTGAATAAAATGTTGAAAGCCAAAATTATTTTTCCTGTCAGACATTCCTTGTGGGTTTCCAATCTTGTCTGAGTCAAGAAAAAGAATGGCGATATTCGGATATGTATAGATTTTTGCAACCTTAATAAAGCTCTCCAAAAGGACAATTTCCCATTACCTCCCTATGGAACAGATTTTGCAATCAATAGTAGGCTCAGAACTAATGCCTTTCCTGGATGGATTCTCAAGTTATAATCAAATCTTAGTACATCCAGATGATTAGCTGAAAACTACATTCAGGAAAAAATGGGGCACTTACGCTTATCAGAAGATTCCATTTGGACTGATCAATTCCAATGCCACCTTCCAGAGAGCTATGGATATAGCCTTCAAAGGTTTAGTAAACAAATCAGTTGTAATATACTTGGATGATATAACGGTATACTCCAAAAAACGCAGTAATCATCTGAGGGATTTAAAGCAAATCTTTGAAGGTTGCCAAAGGTATGGAATTTCTCTTAACCCCAAGAAGTATTTTTTTACATCAAGTGAAGGAAATCTCCTTAGATTCATTGTGTCCAAAGTCGGAGTTCATATTGACCCTGACAGAATTAGAGAAACTGAAATACATTTACTGCATAAAAAAAGAGTCAATGTAATCTTTCCCAGTTCAAACAAATTTTGTTAAAAGATTTGTCCCTGACTTCTCAAGAATTGTTTTACCTCTTCAATCCAGGATAAAGAAAAATTCTCTATTTAAATGGGGACATTCGAAACATGGAGCTTTTAGCTTGATAAAAAAAGCAATCATAAGCGCCCCATCTTTAGCAACGCCAAAGTTTTTGAATCATTTGATTTTATATACTTTCACTTTCGAGAAATCGTATGCAACCATATTGACAGAAGTAAATCAAGAAAAAGTTGAAGCCCCATTCTCTTTCTTTAGCTCCAATTACAAGGAGATGAATTAAATTACTCAGATGTTGAAAAACAAGCTTTTGCTATTTTCAAATCAATAAAACACTTCAGACCTTTTCTCCTCAAAACCCACACTAAATTAATAGTACCATTCTTAGCAGTGAGAAATTTTTAATAGAAAGGGATGTAGGTAAAAAGAGAGTGAATTGGGTGACAAACCTACAAGAATATGACATAGAAATCAAACTAGCTAAAATTGTAAAAGGTCAAGGTTTTTACAGGATGTTGGCAGGAGCATCAAATCTATCAGAATTACAGCATTCAAGTGACGATGTACAAACCTATGAGGTAAGCCTTAATGACATTGAATCAAGATATGCTGATATAATATTTTACTTGATAAATGGATATTCCCCAACCCAATTAAATTACACAAAGAAAAGAGCCTTGAGATTAAAAGCTAGGCAATATCAAATTTTCAATGATGTGTTATTTAGAATAAATTATGATTTTGTTTTATTTAGACGTCTTGAAAAAGATGAGGCATAGAAGGTGTTGCAAAAACTTCATGATGGACCAGTTGGTGGTCACTTTGGAGGAGATACTACAACACATAAAATCCTGCATGTCAGCTATTACCAACCAACGCTATTCAAAGATGTACACAGTTATGTAAGGAAATGTAATATTTGTCAAATAGCTACTAGAAGACAAAGGAAACCCACATTACCATTACAACCAGCCAACATTGACCAACCATTTGAACAATGGGAATTAGACATAATAGGTGAGATCGTTCCTCACTCTTCTAAGAAGCATATATATATATCGTTACGGCCACTAATTATTTCACCAAATGGATAGAATAAATTCCACTCAAGGTAGCCAATTAAAAAAACATTATTTAATTTATAAATCAATTAATCATCACCAGGTTTGGCCTACCATCTGCCTTGATGTTTGATAATGCATATTATTTCTCAGGAAATGCTATGATAGAGTTTTCTCTTAAGAGAGGATTTAGGCTTAAGTATTCTGCTAATTATTATCGACAAGGAAATTGGTTAGATGAATCCACAAACAAAAATATCATCAGGATTATTAAACAAACTACTGACCAAAGCCAAAAGAACTGGCATAAGTCTTTAGTGCTTGCTCTATGGGTAGATCGAATAACTCAAAAAGCCTCCATTGGTATTTATCCTTTTAGTTTGGTCTATGGGAAAGAAGCAGTCTTGCCAACAAACGTAGCTATTCCCTCCTTAGCCTTAGTTCAATTCATTGAAGAAACTCCTTCCTCATCTATGTAGGTTAGACAATTAAAAATCCTTAAGCTTGAAGAGGAAAGAGAAAAGGCCCGGACCACACATGCACATCATCAACAATTAGTCAAAGCCTCCTTTGATTGAAATTATGTAACTTTAAATATTTTCAACTCGAAGAGCTAGTATTGAAATGGGACAAATCCCATGAAGAGAAACGTAAGCATACCAAGTTCCAACAAATGTGGTTTGGCCCATTTTAGATTGTGGAATAAATAGGCCCATCGGTGTTTCTCTTACAATATTTATCAAGTAAGAGAGAATCTCTAGATGCTAATGGGCAGGTTCTAAAGAAATGCTTTCCATAGAAGATGATCTCTTCTATTCTCTATATATTATTGCCTTTAGTTAAATTTTCTATTAGAAAGAATAATAAAAATTGAAAAGCATTTACTTTTGGTTTTACAAAGGATAGTCTCTTTTTAATTTGGACTTTTCTCTTGTGTAAGTAAAGATTGTTATGAAAGTAATCTTAACATATGAAATATATAGTTAAGTTTTATTGCTCTTAAACTGCTTATTTTATGCCTAAATTATCTTATTTTTATGAAACTTATCTTCAAGAAAGAATTGTTTCCTTTACATTATTCAAGAAAAGTATCAATAACAAACCAAAGTCTCAGTACAAAAAAGCATCTTAAGAACTCTACAATTGTCATCCGAAAGCTCTTAAGGAGCCAGTGATTCTCCCCACTTAATCAACTTTCATTTTTAGAGTGTAATTCTAAAATATACTTAAACTTAAAGGATAATAGGTCTCATCAAGAGTCAGCTTACCATGATCATAAGATTATAACTAACTGACATTACCAATATTGCATATCAAAACAGGGTAATGGCTTAAGATTATATTGATCAAAAGAAAAGGGGTCTCATCAAGAGCCAGCTTGTTCAGTTAAGTTACAAATCAAGTGAATGGCATTCTCAATATTGGTCACCATACCAAGGCATTGTACTTTAAGAGATAAAATATGAAGAATTGAAGGAAGAATGAATTAGTTCAGAAAATAAAGAAAGAAAAAAGTATAATTACGAGCTTATCTTTAAAAATTGCATTCTGATTTAAGTGGGATATTAAGTCATTTCTGGTTAAAAGGTAACCTTGTCGAGGCTATGAATTCCTACTGGTAGTAGAGGCTCTACCCACAGCAACTGAGTATACCAAAAAATGATCTGAGGAGAGACTCCTTGCTTTTATCTTTAAAAAACCAAGTAAAGACTTATGTAGACAAAGTGACTTTTCATGAGAAAAGAACAATCAAAAGAATGATAGTTGAGTAGATGTTGTTTTATCAATAAAAGAGCAGCATTACTTACCTTATATTCCATGTAACTCATTTTATTTTCAAAAATCTGTTTATTTGGGAAGTTTTAGAAATTTCAAAGAACTCTCAGAGATAACTAGTTCTTCCAAGTGAATCGCCAATTGTTGTGCTATTCAACACCCCCCCATTTATTAATTATCAGTAGTTAATATTATGTTATAAATGGGGACCCTTTAAAAATCATCCATAAACAAAACTTAGCACATTTAGGAATTTCTTTTGTTTTTGGAATAAAGCAGATATCAATCAAACCCCCCCCGCCGCCCCCCCCCCCCTCCCCTTCTTCTAGAGAAATACTAAATGCTTACATTCCTACATACAACATGATTAAGCATCATCAAAAGATCTTCCTAACCCTCCAAATCAATTAAAATGATTAAAAAATGACTCTATGCTCAAAACTATCATAAATTATGACATAAACTAAGTCCTTAAGATTTTTCTTCAAAAGCTGAGTCTCACATCACATATCGCCATGTATGAAGGACATGCTTTAAAATGTTATTTTGAAACATGCAAGATGCGAAATTGCCATGGTGTTATAACCTTTATGTCATTTCATTTGAGACATTCAAATGAACATCGCAAACTTACCACAAGTTGATACTGTGAAACGTGATCAAGACCTCGACCCACTACTTAAAAGTATCATAAGCAAATTTTTTAGGTCCGCTACTCATTAAAAAGGGTCTTTTACATAGAAAAAACTAGTAAGTATTTATTCTTTGAAACAATAAATGAGCAGCTCACACCTCACATCTCGCAAAAACACAACAGAAGGTAAGAAAGGTGAAAAGGAATAATTTGATGTTGCGATCTGCGATATTTCTTCATAAGTCGCACAATCGCCACCATCGTAGTTCAAAGGCTCACCATCCTAGAAGCTTTCTTCCCATTTTATAATGCAGACATTTATGAGCATCAAAGCTAAGGGATAATGAAGCATTAGTGGGAATTTAGTAAGAGATAATTGCATTTATGTATGAAAATCCATTTAGCGTGATATGATAGCTTATTACGTGTGTTCGAATAAAACTCCTTTTATCACCTTTACAAGTTACCTGATTTATTTCATTTTACGTTCATTATCATCTTTGTGTATCCGATAGTTGTTTTTCTTCACTTCAGGGAAAATCCATAGAGAAAATCGTTGAAATCAATGGTGAAGAAAGGCAAGGCAGTTGTCTCTAAGAAGTCAGAAACGATTCCTCTATTAATGGATACTACATGCAACAGAGAAGGAGGAACCTCTACATGGGAGGTCACGTATAATATACTGGAGGAAGAGCCACCAAGGATTTTGGAAATGAATATTATTGTTGATAGACATGATTCCTTAGATGCTTCCATGTTAGAGACAACATGCTCATTTTTGCACCACATGGTCACACGCACCAAGATAATCCCTTATACCGACATGATTAAGTGGGTTATTGATGACGCTGACATCTCAGACAGAGAATTCAAGACAAGAAGCCAAGAGGTTATGGGATCTTTTACCCTAGACAAACTATGACTTATGTACCACCTACTAGAGCAACAAGTCATCTACAACAGGCGGTTCATCTTAAAGTTTGCAAAAGAGAATGACGACCCAGCAGACTGCACCGAGGCCTGGTCAAATAATGAGGACAAAATCAAGAAAGACAAAAATGGTATGTACACTACTTCGTCTATTTGTCCCCCTCATAGTTTTACAGCTACCATGCTATGTAGACTATTTGGAAAATTTGATAGTACTAAATTCTCCTCAGAGTGGTTATCATTAATAGATGCAGCCGTTAATGCAACCATAATGAATTGGGCACACATTTTTTCTGACAATTTAGCAAGAACAATAATCCAGTATAGAAGGAAAAGAAGTGTTGCTTTGAGGGTTTACCCTTTTTATGAGCACCTATCCAATGGATGCAATTTGTTTTGGTTCAAAATTCCCTATCATGGGATGGAAAAGGACTGTGAAAAATCCACTTCCCATTCACATATACCATAAGGACATGTGGGAATCCAACTTTCAACCACATTTTTTCAATATTTTTCATGGAGTTATGCTCCCTATTCACAAGCGGATTTATAACTGAGATGCCCCCAGGTTTTCCCAAGATGCTGAAGTAGATATCCTCCTAGTGGTGAAATGGATTGGGGAGGAGACATTTACGTATATCAGGGTAGTTGTCAGCATCACCTCCCCCCATGTTCTCCCATACTATGTTCCAGACAAATTGATGGCTAGAGAGATAGCTTATCAAATAGCTAGCGAGGGAGGGATGAGCAAGACATTAAAGGAATAAAAAAGGCCATTTTGCCTACATTCCCTTTACAATGTGGAGCATTTTCATTACACGATATAGGGCATGCATTTAAAGAAGCAGAGAATTTGTTATCTATGCAATTATCTATATTTCTTAGAAGGCAATATGACTCATTCGAAATTGTCAAATATTTCACCACTTTGGTGAAAATAAAAGCATTCAGTAATGAGGAAGATACCTTTGATGACATATTCTTATAGAAAAACGCATTCATAGAGGTGAAGCATATGCCACAATTACTTTTTGACCATGAAGATCTGAAAACTTTTACAGCTACAGAGAAAGGAGATTATCAAAGGTTCCATTGGACCAATTATTGGTTAAGCCAATAAGGGAGCCTACCCCCAGTGTAAGTATAGAAGATGACTCCAAAGAAAATTCTAAAACTGATTCTGGAGCAGAATCCCAAGAGAAATCTACCAAGGAATCAGAGAATTCATCACAAAATGGGAAAAGGAGAAGTTGGTAAAGGACACAACCCAATCTACACAGAAGATAATTGAAGAAACTTCAGCCAACAAGCAGGCTGAAATCCATGCCATCTCCACACAGCCAATAGAAACCCTAGTAATTGATTAAGAGGAATAATTGGGTAATTTTAACAAAAGGCTCAACATAGAGGAATAAACGCTAGATTTGCAAACTACACAATATAAAAAAACTTAGGAAATTACAGTAGAGGAGACTGCAAATACTCAAGAGGTAGAACACATCCTTATTACTCCCACCTCTTAAATAGTTTTGAGAATAGAGGAGATTCCCCCTCTAGATGTGTTTTATAGCCCACAACATAAGGCCATGGTTAAAAGACAAAGGAAGAAAAGGAAGTTGGACTCTACAGCTGCTATTACCCCTGAAAATGAACCGAGGGATGTTCTCTGGAAAGACTCACCCGCCAACCCGTCTGCCAATCTTACTAGACTCTCATAGTTTGAAGGTGCCTATGCTACAACGACCATGGAAATAGAAACAGAGGTGCAAATCTCACTTAAAGAAAAAGAAGATAAAATTATGTCGCTTAAACAACAATTACAGAAAGCAAAATCTAACCAGTAGGTAGAGATACAGTTAGCTAAACTACAATGGGAATTCGAGTAGATGCAAATAGAACATCGAACCGGCTTAGCAGAGAAGGAAGCAAAAATACAGGAAATAACTGATATACACCAATATGATCCAAAAATTTATCAGTTTATTACCAAATCACTCAGTCTTAACTCCCAGCTGATGCACCAAAAAGAATTATTGTGCCAGAAGATTTCACAATGGAACTCTTATTGCAAAACAGGCGAAAAATTGACAAGTCAAGTCATCGATATGAGACTTGAATATGATGAGATCTTTAAAATGGTCTCCGATATCATCACTTGGAAGAGTACAGAAGATGGGAGGAAAGCCAACTTACCTAATCTAGAAGAGTCGCATAAAGATATTTTATTTGCGAGCTGGGATTCTCGGCTTAAAGAGGCAGAAAAGAAAAGAGTAGACGTGGTAGCAGCAACAAACTGTCATAGAAAATTTCAATGAAAATTTACATAGCGCCAACCTTGTCGTAGAATCCATTCCAGGTTTTCTTCCTAATGCGAAACAGCTTGAGCTACAGTGGAAATAAGCAACAGAAGGAAAAGTAGAAGTTATAAGGCAAATGATCAAGTTAAACTGGGAAGCATATTGGCAACATTTGGTAAAACCTCACAACCAATGGATGACCCTGCGATGCTTAACCAATTCTATGGAGAAAATGGCGCCAGTACTGATCGATGTCGTATTCGCTAGATAATTGAAAGCTGAAGTGGGCCAACCAACATAGCTCAAGCCCATGATGGAAATTTGCAATCTAAAGGATCAAATGTAGGATAGATATTCACCATGTTCATTTCTGTTTTGATTTTATTTTTGTATAATTTGAGGCAGGTCATTTAAACCTCCTCAACTATTTTTGTAATAATCTATTTTTAGTTTTATAGTTTAAGTATTTAAACCCCTCTCATTCATTCAGAGAGGGGTCCAGAAATTTTATCAGAAAAAATCTTCAAAACATGCACTTCTGTCCCTTTGAGGAAGTTTTGGTGAAATTAATGGAACATGATTTATTTTTATCTAATTTAGCATCTTCTACCGAAATTGCACTTTTGTACTCTGAGATGGTGTTGAATGGGCTGAAAGTAGATCAATATTGCTGAAGCACATGAGTAGGATGTATTATTAATGGTACTTTTATCTCATAATCCTTTTTACGTATGTATCAAGCAATGATTTCTTTTCAAGTTATTTATGTATGAAAGTATGAATCTTGATTGCCATTATTGCACTTCTATATGGTGATAACATATATTTTATGTCGAATACATGAATAATTTTTTATGCGATATATCTTTCACAATTTTTTTGGCTAACTTTATATATGAAATGATTATTGTCAAAACAAATTCATTTATCAATGCAATTGAATTATCTTTATTATCAATTTCTTTGAGACATTATTTTAGTTCACATACATCAATTTAATCCTAGGCATAGTTATAATTAAATAGTGTTTAAACTAGGATAAAATGCATGTGATTATTAGTTTAGATTAGATTACTTCTAACTTAAATATTACCCCAAGACATCACATATCACCCCATTAGCCCAATCATTAAATAGATTTGGAAATTGCTCCCATTATCCCCAGTCGAAGCCACTAATCCAAATGGAAAAGGAGTTGTCGACCAAGGTCCAGACCGGGTGGTTTTCTCCCATGTTGAAGCAACAATTTTCGAGGCTTCAACACAACCTCACGGGGAAGTGGAATTTTTTGTTGAGTTGGTACCAGGGATAGCACCAACATCAACGACACCTTAGAGGATTAGAACTCCCTAGTTAGTGGAATTAAAATTGCAGTTGAAGGAAATGCTTGATAAGGGATACATAAGGCCAAGTGTGTCGCCTTGGGGTGCACTAGTGTTGTTTGTGAAGAAGAATGATGGTACTCTTAGATTGTGTATTAATTACAGGAAATTGAATAAGGTAACGATCAATAAAAGGTATTTTTTGTCAATGATCGATGACTTGTTTGATCAGTTGAAGGGAGTAGCAGTGTTCTCGAATATTGAATTGAGATCAAGATACCATCAGGTACACATTAAAGAAGATGACATCTACAAGACTTCTTTTAAAACTAGGTATGGGCATTATGAGTTTGTTGTAGTTCCTTTTGGTTTGACTAATTCTCTAGCTACTTTCATGTGGTTGATGAATAGTGTGTTGTGTCCGTATTTGGACAAATTTTTTATTGTATTCATTTATCATATATTGATATATTATAAGAATGAGGAAGAGTGAATTGAACACTTAACAACAATATTGAAATTGCTAAGATAGCATTAGTTGTATGCCAAGCTTAGAAAACGTGGTTTCTTTCAAAAAGAGGTACATTACTTTGGACATGTTGTCTCCAAGGAAGGCATAACAGTGGATTCGGAAAAGATAAGAGCTATCATCGAATGGGAAGCTCCTAGCAATGTGGATGAGGTTATATCATTTATTGGGTTAGAAATTTACTACAGGAGATTCATTAGGAACTTCTCATGTATTTCCAATCTTATCACATCATTGTAGAGGAAATGAAAGAAATTTGAATGGACAAAAAAATGTGCAACTAGCTTTGAGTAGTTGAAGTAGTTGTTGACAAATGCTCCAATTCTAAAGATTACAGATCTAGAGAAAGAGTTTGTGGTGTGCACAAATGCTTGAAAGAGAGGACTTGGTGGAGTCCTAATGTAGGAAGGATAGTTAGTATGCTATGAGTTAAGAAAACTAAATGAGCATGAAAATAACTATGTGATGCATGATATTGAGTTTGTAGTGATTATTCATTCATTGAAGATGTGGATGCACTATCTTCTTGGAATCAGGTTCATTCTGATGAGTGACCACAGTGGGCTAAGATATTTGTTTGACCAACCTAATCTAAATGGAAGACAAGCTAGATGGTTGGCTACAATCAATGAGTTTGACTTCAAGATCAGGTACATTACAGGTAAAGATAACAAGGTTGCAGATGCTCTTAGTAGAAGAGTATAGGTAAATAACATAGTAGTTATGAGTTCATATAGGACAAATTTGCAAGATAAGATCTTATAGCAGGACATCAGGATGACAAGTATAGGGATCTTAGGAATAGGTTACAACAACAGGTTATAGGTGAAAAGGATGTGGAATATCATCTCATGGTATATGGGTTGGTGATATTTAGGGACAAGATCTATGTGTCAGACATCAGTGAGCTCAAGAATATTATCTTGAGGGAATTTTATGTTAATCCATATTTAGATCACCCAACATATCAGAATTCATTGACAATAGTGAATAAGTTCTACTATTGGTCGAATATGAAGAAGGAAGTGGAAGAGTTTGTGGCTAGATGTTTGTATTGTCAATAGGTACAAGTAGAGTGCAGGCATCTAGGTGGTCTAGTATAACCGATTTTGATTCCAGAGTGGAAATGGGAGGTCATTTCCATGGATTTTATTACAAGTTTGCTGAGGACATGTAGACAACATGATTCTATTATGGTTGTGGTTGACAGGTTGAAAAAGGTAGCTCACTTCATAGTAGTTAAGTTTAAATTTTCAGCTAGTGAGGTAGCATAGGTCTTAATCAAAGATATAGTGAGGTTTCATGGTGTTTCGAAGAAAATTGTGTTAAAAAGAGACACTAAGTTCACTTCTAGGTTTTGGAAGGAGTTATTTGTAGGCTTGGGTACAGAGGTGGCCTTTAGTACAACATATCATTTGCAAATAGATGGACAAACATAGAGGATCAACAGGATTTTTGAGGACATTTTGAGAATGTATGTTATGCATCAACAACCAAAGTGGGAAGAGTATCTTCCACTGGTAGAGTTTAATAATGAAAATGGGTATGAGCAGTCAATAAGGATGAGTCCATTCTAGGCACTTTATGGGCAGAGTTATAATACTCCCATCAAGTGGAGTGATCCAATGAACATGGTACTTATAGGACTAGACATGTTGGTAGGCATGCAACATGGAATGCAACTTATCAAGTAAAACCTAAAGGAAGCACATGATAAAAACAAAAGTTATGAAGATCAACACTGGGAATTTAAGGAGTTTCAGGTTAGGGAACATGTGCACTTGTGCATCAAGCCCAAGAAGAGCTCCTTTAGGATTGTGTGATGTGAAAAGTTGGCACCTTGGCATTGCAAGGCTTTCAATATCCTTGAGAGGATTGGACTAGTGGCATATAGACTTGCACTCACTCTGACGGTGAAAGTTCATGATGTTTTCGATGTTTAATTTCTTAAAAGATATTTAAAGGATGTTGATCATGTGATTGATTGGTCTACATTGCAGCTGGATCCAGTAGGAGAATTCCAGCTAGAACCTCATTGCATTTTGCAATGGAAACAACCCATGCTCTAGAATTGAGCAATCGAGCAAGTTAAAGTGCAGTGGAAATAGTTTGGGCCCAATGAAGCTACATGGGAGATGAATGATCAAATGTGGCCTATGTATTCTTCATTATTTGTCGATGAAGGTAAATTATTTTTTGGTATATGTACATTTTTATTTATGGTTTTTATTTGTAAATACAATAATGAGGTATGTTATAAAGCTCCAATAAGTAGTATGTTTGTCATGTTGGTTTCTTTTCAGCAAGTTGATCATTGTAAATATTGTACTGAGTTAAGTTATAAAGATCCATAAGAAGTATGTTTTGGTTTTTAGTGGTCTTGTTGGTTGTAGATGTCATATAACACTAAGGACGATGTTCCCATAAGGGGGAGGGGTCTGTAACAACCCCAAATTAAAATTTATTGTAAGGAAAAATAGGACCAAGGTCATGGGACACGTATGCAAAGTTGAATGTTGGGAAAAAAATCCTATTGGATGTTAATTTGGTTTATTATGGCAAAGGGTAAATTGGCAAAGGAATGGAAAAGGCTTTGAAAAGGAAAAGAGACATTTAATTTGAATTTTATTTATGAAAATAATGGAAAATAGGAGAAAAGGAAGGTAAAAAGTCACAGGTTGCATGTGAGAAGGAAATTGAAGGAAAATAATTTAAATTGAAGAAAATAGAGGCGTCATAAATAAAAAGGCTTTTGAGGATCAGTACACAACTTTTGTTAGTTTAGCTTTTGTTAGTGGAATCGCTTTGACAATTTTGGGTTGAAGCTCTCTCTCTCTCTCATACTATTGCACACTTGGAGCACTCTAGCATTAAAGAAAGAAAGGAAAAGGAAGGGAAAGAAAGCAAAGGGAAGAAAAGATCAAGAAAGGAAGAGTTGTATCAAGTGGCTACAATGAGATTTATTGTAGATATCGAGTTGCTTATATGATTTCCTCGCCAGTATTGACATGCATGGTACATGGATGTGTGTATTTGGTTGTCTTGTTTTCATTGACATGAGTTTTGCTAGGTGTGACAATGGTTTCAACTTTTCCTTTCCATTTCTATATAGCCATGGTGTGATGGGTTTCTTACATTTGTTTGATATGGATTGTCGGATGGTTTTGGAACAGGGTGAGGTGTTCTCAGGAAAATTCCTAAGGGCTTAGGAATCCATTGACTAGTAATGACAGGATACACAGTAAATATTTGAGGTTGGAGATGGGAAAATTATTCAAGGTAACGGTGAAGAAATCCATAGGCATCTATGCTCGTATAGGGCCTAGTGATACCTTGATTGATTTTGGCAGGATTGCAGTAAAGCCTAGAGTGTATGTTTCTTTGTTTGGACCTACTAATCCCTTGGCTAGTAATGGAGGGATACACAGAAAATATTGGTTATTTAGATGAGAGTTTCAGGCCTATAAATCCCTTGACTGGTAATGGAGGGATACGTGGTAAATCCTAGAGAAACCCTAGTTATTTTCGTTATAAGTCCCACATTCATGCTAGGAATATGGAACGGGGGTGATTAGTTGAAAGAAAAAATTGTTTTATACCAATCTTTGGTTGAGTTGTATGTGGAAGTCCCTGACTTGGTTGGATTTTGCATATGTCAATAACAACTATTTTCCTCTTATATTTTATTAGTATTTATGCTTGTTATTATGTGGCATTGATGGTTGTTCTATCATTGTTATTACTTTGGTTATATGCTAGTTATAAGAATGGTTTTATGATAGACTTTAGTTATGGCTCTCGTCATGTTTTGATTGGTAAATAAATGGTTAATGAATGCATGACCTAATAGATGTTATTGCAGCTATTATGAGAGGGCCTTATAAAATCTCGATGATTCTCATATAAGTATCAAACCCTTAGATTACATATTTAGATATGCATTCATGACCTACATATTACATGTCCTCAATATGTTTAACGAAATGTTTGTCATGGTTAGGCTTCGTTAGGTCAAGTCCTTGATCAATTTTTTTGTTAAATGCTTTGTCTTTGTATCATTGATTGTTCTCGAAGGTCTCAACAAGTTTTGGGTATTGTTTTGGCCCTGAAAAAGTGGATTAGACTATGCGGTCGCAAGCATAGAGTTGGGCAAAAAAATTGTGGTCTCTCCCTTACAAGCTTATGCATGTGAATAGAGGCCTACAGTTTCATGGATGTAGGCTTGTACATGCATTTGGAAGTCCAAATCACTGAAAAAGAAAGTTAACTCATGTTTGGATGCCTAGAGGGGTGGTTTAGCTCTTGGGGATCCTGTAGCTCCTAAGGAAGGTTAGTAAAATTTTGGTTTGTTGATTTTTGCTTCCTTAAATGTACTTAGGAGGTTGAGTCATATCATATTAAATCTTTGTCACATATTTACCTCGATGGACCAGTGAACTTGGGCAAGTGTGGGAGGAGGGTGTTACATCTTCCATAGCTTTGATAGCATGTAGCAATTGCAAGAAATTTGCTACTACTAATGAAATTGAACTGGAACCAAGAGACAAAAATTTCTTTTACTATTATGTAGAAAGGAAAACACATAATAGAAACACATGCAATAACATGTGACCATCAAAAAATAAGGAACACAATTATTTTACAAGGGAACCCAACTAGGAAAAACCCCTTCTCTACTTTGCATTAATTCATATGAGTATTGATCAATTACAATGTCTTGCTTCAATCGTGAAGCACACCCTGCACTGCAATTATGATCTCCTGTTCATTGTTCTTCTTTGACCAACACTTAGCCAAAATATACCTATGCCATCCTCCTATTTCCTTGTGCAATCCTTAAGGAACTTATCCCATAAAAAATAGCAGAATTCCCTATTTCCTTGCGCAATTCCTAAAGGAATTAACCACCTCCTCAATGAAAAAAAATAGTATACTCAAGTAGTATGCAATTCATAATTACAATGTACCTTGTCCTTCGCTTGAAATAGACACTTTGAATTCCATGTATGACTAGGAATATTTTTAGTAAACTGATCATTTAACTGAGAGATTAGTGAGTTAACAATTGTTATAACTACTCAAATGAACTCCCACTAACTCCACTAAAAATTAGAGATCAGTTAATTGAGTTTAACTAACAATAACTCCACTAGATTTCTAAATTTTAGCAAACAACCCATGCATAACTCTACTTCTAGCATATAACTTGAATTTACCAATTTAACTAGGAGACAAATCCATGTCACTTTAGCTAATTGCAATCAAAGTCATCCTGTTGATGTGGAAAATAAAATTTCTCCATTTGACTAAGGCACAAGTCAAATGAAGCCTTTTCTTGCTACATTTTAACACAAAATTCAACCCCCTTCCTTTCATTGATTCTTCCCAACATGCATAATAATTTCAACTTCATGGAAATCAATAATCTTGGCCCAATCGAGACAACTAATTTGGCCCCTGCCAGTGCACAATTCCGTCCCTAGATAAGATGATAATTTGACCTCAATAATTTCAATGGTGTTTTGGCCCAACAAGCCAACAAGCTTAGCCCTCACAAACTCGACAACTATAAATTAAATTTTATCCTTAAAATTCAATGAGCTTGATCAGCATAATGAATTAAGAAACCGTCCTCCTAAATTTATCTCCTTGGCCACAATATTAACCAACAACACAATAATTAGCTATGGTGGCTTTACAACCACTAAAATCAATGTCACAAACCAGGGTGTATATTTCAACACTGAAATTGGGAACCAAATGAGAATTCTCCTCTCTTAGCAAGCTAATAGAGCCCACCTTTCAAATCCTACCTCAAGGAACACCTTGCTAACACCGACCACAACCAAATTTCAAAGTTGGTCATTGTTGAACACTCTTTTAATTCCAGGCACTTACTCTTTTTCAATCAATCCAAAATCATAGCCTCTGCTCCTTTCTACACCTCTCATATTATTCGAGAAGCCCTAGAAATCGAGAAGAACCCTAATAAATTTAATAGGGAGGATGGTTACAAGCTCAACCAATCTTGGAAGCCCATCATCCACCATATCACCCATCCGACCCACCTAGAAATTTCAAAAAACTGACCAAATTTGAATTATTTATTTAATTCAATTATGATTGTTAGCCCAACATTTAAAAAATTGTTGCTCTCAAAATATTGGTTAAATATTACTCTATTTAATAAAAAATTATTGACTGTTATCCAAAATTCAATTATTTTCCTATTTAAGGTCTTCAGCACTCGTTAACTCATATTGCTCTCTATGGTCCTAAAGATGGATGGAGTCACCATATGAAACGTTGGACATATCACACTCCAAAAATCTCCAACAACAAAGCTAATAGAGCGTTTCAACAAATTCTCTAATAATTCTTCATATGTTCTTCAATCTCCTTTGCTCTCTTAATAATAATTTCCTAATTCGAAAACAATGGGTATTACCATGTGTCACTTTATTTCCCATAAGTGATTTTTTACCCCTTTTATTTACTTATTATTTATTTTATTATCGTGATCCCTTTGTTTTATTTTTTATTTTTTTTCTTGTCAATAGTCCATGGGATCTCGATAGGTTATGACTCAATTTCCTTTTGTTTGTAATGGTGAGAAAGACACATTACATATGCAATTAAGATGGATCTAGGCATGTACATATAATACAAATAATAATATAAGTTAATCAAACACAAATATAAATATAAATATTTATTTATTTATGAAATCAATATATAATAGCCAATTGCCGATGGTCATGAAAATGAAGTGTTATGTGCAAGGGGGTTTGAGATTCAAATTCCCAAATCACTTGTGCCTACAAAAAAGGCATATATAAATACCTAAAATTTATAATAATAACGATTGGAAACAACCCTATATAATGAGATCAATTCCCCCCACATATATTATATATATAATTATTATTATTATTTATAATAATAATTAATATTTACTAAATCTATAATTGATTTATGAAATTTTAAGATATCAATGTTATTAGATGTATACCAATATTATAAATGTTATCCTTTTGTATTTTAATTTTAATTTATTTTAAAAGATACAAAAATTAAAACTAAGACTTGATTTTTACAAACTGCAAATGCTTAAAAATGTTGAAACCAATGCTTTACAAACGTGTCAACTAAATGTGATAATTGGCGCGTAAATGTCAAAACAAAAATAATAAAATATATAAAAAGTAAAAGGCTTAATAATAGAAATCAACAAAACTACTTCATTATTAAGAAACAGACAAATAAAATAATTTTTTAATTGCAAAGTAACAATCAAAGTTTAGTTAGGTGCATCCACGACCAATAAATAATAATACAATGGGGATGAGATTTAATAATAAAACAAATGTGTAGTGGGACAAGATATTTCCCATTTAAGTGTATTTATAATGTGATAGTTAAAACATGTTGTCAAAATAGAGATAGTTGAGAGAATTCTACAAAACATTATTATTATTTCTTTTGAGAAATCATGGATCATAAAGGAAATTTCAATATTATAGTGAGGAGAAAAATATATAACAGATTAAACACTATAGACTATAAGAGTGATGAGTAATTTACACTAAGATAATCTATAATTAAAAATATTTTGATATGAAATTATGAAAGGGAGGAGTCTATCTAATAATGATTTTTTTAAGTTAAGTTATTGATTTGATATACATAGATAACACATAGATTTTATATACATAGATAATACATAGGTAAAATTTCTCAATTTTCAATGGTTTAGGGTTTAGGTTTAAAAGTTGACTAAATTTCTTTCACATTCACAGGTAAACAAATTCTCAAAATATTGACGTTGGGTTGAAATTATGTAGATTACATGCTTAGATTTAAAAGAGAACACATAATTATTGATGATTTAAGAAACTAAAATGTCTTGTGAGGTTGTATGCAAGTTGATAGACAAATGGATTCGAAGATGTCAATCAATAGCTCTTGATGCCCAAGGTCATTCCAAAGGTTTCACTATCATCTAGAAATCTCAAGAGGTATCCATCCTTCACATGTTTGCTTCTTTCAGAACTCTCATTGTACAATTTCAGCTCATATAATTGTTAGAAAATTGGTTTCTTTCAAACCTCTATGATTCTTCATTGCCCAAAGACATGTAACTCCATCAAGAAGCTTAGTCTTCTCATCTCCTTGAAATCTTATATCCTAAGGGGATATTTCAATTTGATAAAATATTTGGAAGAAAAAAAAGGTTATAAATCTTGAAGCATAATCAAACCTCTTCCAAAATGTCATGACTTCTTCTTATTTGGTCAACCTTAGCACCATCAATGGAACTTATACTTGGAATGACCACAAAGGTGTCTCCAAACAAATAGCTTCAAAGCTATACATGTAACTCATCTATGAAAATATCTTGTCTAGGGACATTTTCATGGAGGCTTCCATCCTCCCGAGCCATGGCTTGGATCATTGGTGAAACAAATTATATATCAAAATCAAGTTAGTGCCCAAAAATAGAGCTTTTCTCCTAGAACATTTCTAGCTCCAACATTTGGACTTCCAATCCGTCATTAAGGAATGGTGGGATGAACTAGTCAACTTGGAATTATTAGTCACGTTCCAGCTACAAAGGAAGTAGAAGTACATTACATATCATCTCAAAACCTAGAATAAGGAAAAATTTGAGAACATCACTCAAGACAAATAGAACCTAGAAATCCAAATGGAGCACATCCAACATGAAGCCATTCACTAAGGAAGATCATGGGACCTCATAAAGAAAGAAGCATGTACTCTCACTCTACTTGTATAAAGAAGAAAACATGAAGAAATACTTTGGAAACAAAAATCTAAAATTAGATGGCTAAAGGAAGGAGAGCGAAATATTGCTTTCTTCCACAATTCGATGCTTCAACATTGACACCATAAATTGTATTTCTTCCTTAAGAAATTAGGCATATGTTAAGGTTCAAAATCATAAGGACATGGCTAATGTGATAGTTCAATATTATAAAGAGCTACTATCTCACCCCAATCCAGACCGCTTAAAAGATATACACAAAATAGTTTAGCATGTTCCACCTTTTGTTACTAGGAAGCATAAGGAGGCTTTCTTAAGAGATATGTCTATCAAAGAAGTGGAAGAGGTAGTAAAATATATGCCTCATAACGAGGTCCCTGGACCATACAACTTCACTACAAACTTTTTTCAGGCCTACTAGTTGACAATTAAACATGATATCCAACAAGAGGTGGATGAATCAAGGAGATTGAAAGCCATCATAAAAGCTCTTGATGCTACCTTCTTCACTTCGGTTCCCAAAAAGGATCCTAGAAGCTTCCATCATATTTCTCTATGTAATGAAATATAAAAAGTGATCACTAAAATAATATTCAATCACCTCAAACCCTTCCTACCTCAACTCATTTAAGCAATACAAACAAATTGCGTAGACGGTGTCAAATTCTAAATGGTATAATGGTTTCACATGAAACCACTGACATTCTAAAATTCTCTAAGAAACTTGGAGCACTTCTAAACTTGATCTCTCTTAGGTGTTTGATAAACTCAATTGGAGATATCTCCTTAGCATTTTCTGCAATTTTAGCTTTAACTGTGACTGGATCTTGTTGGGCATATTTATTGTCACAAAAAAACCCGTCACAAAGTCAATCCATTACATAAATGAATGAGTTGTGAACACTATGTGTGTAGGAAATTTGAATACTAATACTTTCTCAAAAACTAATTAACGAACTTCTATTCTACTTTCATAAAGAAACTTAAACTTAGTTCTAATAGTAAAATAAACACTTAGGCTAAACAGAAATATGCATGAACTTTAGCCTAGTCTATCTAGGATTTATATTTAGACCTTCTATCTTCCCATATTACCTAGTATTTTACATAGGTAATAGTGATAATTGAGGTTTTTCCCAAACTAAAAATGTAACAAAATATATCTATATATGATATTGAGGGTGAGAGCATACCTTCCCTTGCATCTTAAAAACTTTTGTAGGATCAACAACATATTGTTCCACTCATCTTTGAGGCATGTTTCAAGTGTACCATTGGTCTAGTATTCATCTTTGTGCTCAAGTTTAAAAAATGAATTATAGATGTCTCTATCTAGCAGCTTGTTTTTAAGCATTTATCCCTATTCCTAGGAAGCTAGTGGCTCAAGCCATTGTCTACTTGGTTACTTGCATGACCAAGTTTCCCATTTGAGCAATTCTTCCATCAAGATTATGTGAAAAGCATAGAGTTACTCTACCGCTATGTCCTTGGAACCATGACAAAAATTATTGGTGCACAGACCCATTGAATCAACCATAGTTTGCATTATACTCGGGCAACATTTCCAAGGCATGAGCAGTGGCCTCATTCCTATCAACCACAATATTTTTTGTTACACTTGCTACAATACTATATTAGTACTTTGTTACTCCAAATCGTGAACCATGGTATCTTTATGCCAATGATTTGTATCTCAAAACCATGGCTCCTTTTCCTTTTCAACCACTTAAGCTCACCAATTTCATAGTTTGGTCAACATGGTTCAAATGACATTGTAACAATAGGTTAATTGGAATGCATAAGACAAGGGTTTGAGGGTTTAAAATATTTCATTAGCATAGTATCTTATAATTAGCTATCACAAAAGTTTAATAATGTGTGGGATGGTATAACGATGAGTATGTATATGTCACATTAGCTAACAATGTTGGTGTAGAGGTGGCTCATCGAGTGTTTGCATGATAATCAAAGAAAAGTTAGGTTATGATTACAAGAAATGGGGGAATATCACAAATGCTGTGTACAAATAGCAGTGAAGTAGGTTCATCATTTGGAAACACACACTTTTGAATTATAAGAATGGGTTTGTAGCATGATGAAAGGTCAAATCAAAATAATGGTGAATATATATACAAGGGGTAAAATAAGGAGTTGTGTACAAAGGGATCAAGAGTATGAGTAGGATAAAATAGGTGGAATAGATCTCTTGCTTGTAAATATGAATATCCATATGAATTAGAGATAAGTTTTTGCCTCAAAAATGTTTTGTTACCAATACTATTTCATGTCATTGCAGATGTTGAAAGTTAAGGTAGAAGATTGTTAAAGAAATCATGATAAAGAATAAAAAACACCTACAAAATTTTCAGTATTGCTTTCTCTATTTTGATACCTGTGTTGTTTTCCTAACCTTTGTAACTCAATTAGGTGAAATGAAGTAAAACCAAATATGAAATTAAAGGGGAAACAAACCAATACTGAAAATGAATGTTGAGGATTTGAAAATAACTATAGTAGGAAGAATAAGCAAGGTGGAAGGTAACAAGAGGTAGTGGAATTCCAAGCTCTATAATGAAGAAGGAATATGAGCCCTTAAAGCCTCCAAACATTCCATATATCCTCCTCTTTTTGGAACAAACAACTCTTTCTTTGTTTCCCTAAGTACCATTCCGTTTTTATTCAAGGCATGTTGAAGATTGTTGTTGCTAAATCTCAAACTAATAGTCTTCATCACAACCAACATGAAACGCTTATCATATGTGTAAAAATGTTTGTTGAAATCAAACAAAGAAGTCATTAAATGGATTACCATCCAATAAGGAAATTTATTAACCAATGCCAAACCACTCACTTTTGATGTTAGTGAGTGCCAAGTTTCCTCAACACAACTTGCTAGAAATGAATAGATGTGTTGAAGTTGAACCCCTTGAAATATTTAATCACATGAAGCATTAATGAATCTACAATATTTTCAATGGGATTTTGACATATGAAAACCTCCATGTATTGTAAATAATCTCTAACTTTAACCCCATATAATTTTCTAAAGTTGACTGGGAAAAACTTGTTGGAAGAAAGGCCCTAATGTCTCCTTAATCATCCAACACAAGAAAAATAATAATAATTTGAAGATTTGGAAAAATAGAGAGTTAACAAGGTACAAAGAACAAGGGCTAACCTGCCAATAGTTGGTTTTCAAGCAAGTCAATTTCTAGTTACGTTAGAAACTGATTTCATAGCCAGATCACTTATTTATTTTCACCTTTTTTTCTTTTACATATAAGTTTTATTTTATTTTTATACACACACACACACACACACAAACACACATATTTTCAAACATATATTTACATATAGATAGACACACCAAATTGGAAAGAAATTCCAAAGGAAGTAGAAGAGGGAGTAGAAGGCTCCCCTCCCACTATCTGCATATCTAATTGTTGTGCGACATCTTGAACAAAATTTTCCTTGGACATGGCCAAGTGATACAAAGTTAATAGATGACCATTAACTAAAAAGGAAGTTTGCTCGTCATCAATGGTCCTTATTCTAACTAAGCCATTGTTGAAAATGGTATCAACCTCATAAGGTCCTATACATCGTGTGGTAAGCTTTCCTTTGAAGCTCTTAAATCTAGAGTCAAAGAGAAGGGCCTAATCGTTGGGTTTGAAGTGATTTTTCCTAATAAATGTGTAATGCCATCTAGCTTTCTACTCCTAAACAAGAATGGTACAATGGAAAACATCTTATTGGATCTCATCAAACTCATGTAACTAATAAACTCTCTACTTTTGGGGCTCTAAAAATTCTATGTCCAACTGCATGGTAGTCCTGAATATACTTGCTTGAAACTTAATGGGAAGGAAAACTTGATTTCCATATACGAACTCAGAGTGCATGAATCCTGTGGTGGTCCTCCATGTTGTCCTATAAGACCAAAGTGTTTTTGAGTGCCTATCTGCCCAATATTTATGATGTAGCTATATTTTCTTGGTCCTAATGGCCTCTAACACTTTATTACAATAGATTCTACCTATCTATTGGCTTGTGGGTGGTATGGAAAATACTTGCAATTCCTTATATGATACTCTTGAACAATAAATTCTACCACCTTTGATACAAATTGTGCTCTATGATTTGTTACAAAATACTTTAGAACACCGAAACAGGTAAAAAGATCTTCAAAAAGGAAACAAATTACAAATTTTTCATTAGCTTGATACAAAGATTTTTCTTCTACCCATTTTGTAAAATAGTTAGTGAAAACTAAAATGTACCTCATTTTTTGTGACATTGGAGAGATTAGTCCTACAAAATCAAATGCTCACATTTCAAAAGGTTCAACAAGAACTTGTGCTTGTAATGACATCTCATTGCCTTGCACTAGTCTCTCTATTCTTTAGAAATAGTCACATCTATGAACATAGTCCCTTTCATCTCTAAAAAGTGTTGGCCAATAATAGCCTTGTTGGGCTACTTTGTATGACATCTTTATTATCAATGAAGTGACCTCCAAAAGGTCCATCATGGAAAAATCATATGATTGAGCATCTCATCTTCAGATAATTAGGTCCGATTTAGTTTGGCTAATGTCTCCTCCTACCCACGAGTAAGTGGTGCTAAGCTTTACAATGTGTTGTTTTTCTCGTGGGGAAAGGTGTTGTGGTGGCTTGTCTAAGGTCAAATTATTGGTTATGTATGCGAACCACAATATGTTAAGAGCAACAACAAACAAGTATTCATTAGGAAAACTATTGTCTACATGATTAGTTTCATTGTCATTATGTAATCGAGAAAGGAAATATGCTACCAAATTTTCCTTCCTAGGCCTATCTATAATAGTAACACTAAGTTCCTAGAGAATAGAAACCATCTAGTTACTCTTCCATTAGTAATGCATTTATCCATTAAAAATTTAATGGCAACATGATCAGTATGTACAAACACTTCACAACCAATTATATATTCCTAAATTTATTTATCGCATGTACAATGGCTAAATTTTTTTGTTTTGGTGACTTTATAATTCTTTTCTACTATTGTTATTTTTTTATATAAAATAGATGGTATAAGATAACCGATATTATTTCTAACCCAAAACAACTGCCAAATTCATGTCTAAATCATCTATATGGACATGAAATGGGAGGGACCAATTTGGCCCTCTGAGTATTGGTGCTATGGAAAACGTTTCCTTTAGAGTTTCAAAAGAAAACTAGCATTGTGAGTCCCATGAAAATTTGGCATCTTTCACAGATAATATAAGAATAGGTGTAGCAATTTTAGTAAAATTTTGAATGAATCATCTATAGGAACTAGCATGTTCTAAGAAATTTCATACCTCTATTTGAATTTGTGGTGTAGGAATTTATGTGATAACTTGACTTTTTGTTGGGTCCACCTTGATACCTTTATGAGAAATATGGTGCCTGAGAACAATTCCTTTTGTCAATAGAATTCCACATTTTACATTACTCAAGGTGAGATTGGCTTCTCTACAATGAATTAGTACTTTCTCAACGTTTTCCATTGCTTCCTTAAAAGTGTTACCATAAACTGCAAATTTTTCCATGTATATGTCTACACATTCATGAATTGATTCAAAAAGAAACTAAATAATGCACATTGAAAAGTTGCAAGGGCATTACACAATCCAAATGGTAAAAATATATATGTGAATGTCCCCCATGGACATGTAAAAGTGATCATGTATTCGTCTTCTAGTACAATTTAGATTCGATTATATCCGCTAAATCCATCTAGGAAGGAAAAATATTATTTCTTTCCCAAGTATCTAGTACTTGATCAATTAAGGGTGATGGAAAATAATGTTTTAAGGTTTCCCTATTCAATTCTTAGTGGTCGACACAAATTATACATTGACCATTTTTCTTAGGTACAGATTATGGGGCCTGTTATCACAAAATCAAGCACTGAAGGGCTGCTGATCAGGTAGACTCTGTGTAACTGTTTCAGACCAATCTTTTGACTAAGGATTAGCCTCCCTAGCCTGAGAGGGCTCTCTCAAAAAAGTTATTGATTTTGATTGTTGATAAGAGGGCTAACTCTTGTAAAGTAAATTTAATAAACATGTTGGCTGGACAGACATTACAAAGACTTCCATTGGGCTTATGGAGTTGATCATATTCAGTAGGCTATAACACTGCTCATGCATAGAAGTCAGGGCATGTAATGTTTAAATACTCAAAACAACATCTCATAGAAACCTCAATTTACAAATACACACAGGAAATCAGAGCAGCATAAGTGAATTCTGAGTGATTGTGTATTCATACAACTGTAAAAACATTAAACATAAAGCAAAACCACATATCTTGAGCATTTGAAACACCGTAAGAATCCTGAGAAGATAAGCAGCAAATTATATTACTAAACTGAGTTTTTACACAAGCCAAAGCAATCCTCTGTTTCTCAAAATATCCAACCCTTGTTACAAACATGATTCAGCTATATATAGAAACATGACTCTAACTACTTTGAGCTTCCTCCTCCAGCATGAGGGGAGCTCAATGACTGCCACTAATGACACCTATCTGCTTTTCAACAAACTATTTAATACAATAAACACTAACTGAAGTTCTAAAGAGTTCTAATTTAATTATAACTCTAACTCTATCTCCTTCGTAGAATGATTCCTCCTTGCAGCTTTGACACCTGGTTTCTTTTTCATTTGGATGAGATGGCATGAGATGAGCAGTTAATGCCCCATGTTGGCTTTGGATACTGAAGGCTTTAATCTGCTCCGTGTTGGCTGAGAATATCCCTTACTTTTCGGTTCTGGTCCCCCATCACTTCGAATATGCAGCAGCATGTACTTTAAGTCTCTTTAATAACCCAAAAACAATAGAACACCACCATGTTTCCTGATGAATTGGATGCTCCATCGATGGCCAAGTGTGCAAGCCGAAATTCCATATATGCAATTCATTCAACACCTTATGACCAGCAATAAAGTGACTTTATAACAAAAACTTTACACTTGAGTCAAAACATTTCACCTTTTTAAAGGTACACCTGTCTTGATCTGAATGGCTATGATGGTTTCATTTGGTCTCCTACATATCCTTCAGGTGTTTCCTTTAGAAAATTCCCGATCATCTTACCAAACTGTTTGTCTCCATTTAAAATCAACACCTACAGCAGTTTCGCAGTTTAGTAGCGCGCTGCGAAACTGCGAAAACTGTTTTAAACAATTTCAATTCTCTCTGAGATTTTAACTGCTCTGCCACCTGATTGCAAAATTCCTTTTTACATTGGATATGTATAGTAGGGTTTACATGCCTTCAAAATAACGAACTTAAGCAAAATTTTACAAAACTTTAGAACAACACCTTACTTGGAATTAGCAATTTCATTTAGCAGCTAATTTACTTAGCTGTGCCTTCAATTTTGCAACCTCCTTTCTCATGGCTTTGTTTTCAGCTCTTAAATGTATGTTTGTCTTTTTGATGACTTTGGCCTGTTTGAGAGCTGGAACTGTCCATGTGTAAACATCAGCCACTGAATGCACCTGGCCTACTAGGTTTTTACTTCCTTTCAACACAGCTCTTCGATAGTTTGCATACCTAACTGCAACCTCTCTGGTGGCACTCTTCATCTTAGCAATTTCACTTTCAGTTGCCTTC
>APFE031560871.1:0-24148 GCA_000404065.3 Pinus taeda | reverse complement strand
GTTGAATGCTTATGTATTGATGGTTGTCATAATTATTTGATGTCATATTGTTCATATCTCATTTGCTTATAAATCTCTAATCCATAACACTATGGCACTCTCCTAGAAACTCACATCTTTAACTTAATTTTCCTTTAGGGACCACCCCCCTTAGCTAATCTAGGAGCTAGCTTAAACGGAGAGAGTCGGAATTAGTGTGACAATCCCTTCTCTGAGTTCCCTGCCACCAACCACACCTTCTGGGGTTGAAGACTTTTCTCACTAACCTATAGGTAGGTGTAGGTTGCAAGAGTAACAAGTTACTTGGAAGAAGAAAGGGCTTTGACCGTGGTTTTGTTCCCTCACAATAAATAGGGGGTTAATATTCAATCTGAGTCTTGTGGGATCTCCCTTATTGGCCTATGGATTTAGGAAGGACATTACTTGGGAAACCCAGATTTTGGTAGTGTGGTCTCATTTCCTCATTCCAAATTTTCCACTCCCCTCTGCACATTACAAGCCCCACTCCACCATTTCCCTTCTTTGGGTCAATAGGGTGTAGCACACCCCCTCCCCTTGTCCACATATCTAGGTCGGGCTTCGAAATGTTGCCCCGGAGTTAGATGAAACTAAAAGAAAGTTAAAAGCATATCATGGCCAAAAGCAAGAAATAAAAGAAAAAGAAAATCATAAAATGCAAAATATGGATGGGACATTTAATATAGCTCGTGGGAAAAAGCCAAGCATGAGATCTACCCCTTATCATTATGGCCAGCACCTTGGTTTCTAGGGCTGGTAGTTGCCCCATCATATCATTAAAGGAACCCATGCACATCCCAACACCTGGTGGGTGAAGAACTACCCCACTTTAAGGGGGTAATGAGTCTCTTATCATCATCTCTTGGAAGAATTTTGCACATGTTCCTTCTTGGCTATTGGAGATCTTTTGGATGCATTTCAATGTTTGGAAGGTAATTCTATATTGTCTTTGGAGCTACTTCTTTGATAATTGATGGATATATTGCATGTTGTCTTGTAAGTGCTTAATGTTGCTGATATTTTTCTCTTGAAATTGTCTAATGTATGGAATTGTTGCTTCTAGAATGTGCTAAATTATTCCCTAATTATTGAAAATCAATTTTTGAAAAGCTTTCTAGTTGAGCATTGTATATGGTATTCATTGTATGACATGTGATGAATGTTACTACTGGAGAAATCCTTAAACTCTCCATTAAGATTTATTGTCTTTTGAAGTGGGTAAATGTTGGCAATTGGTACCTAGGGCATCTAATTTTAGGCCTCCTTAGAGATGATTTATCTCATCTTCAGCCTCCTAAAACTCCATATGCCTAAAGGACAAGGCACTAATCCAAGTCCTTGATGGTCAAACTTATTTTTTATCCATAAATTCTCTCTCTAAAAATTTTGTTTCTCTTAAGGTAGGATGGCTAACAAGAGCTTAGAGCGAATTGGTTAGGAAGAGGTTTTGCAGGAATTTAAGAGCCTAAACATCAAGCTAAGGGTCTTGGCTACTAGACCACCAAGTTTGGTGGGCATCCACATAGAATTGATCAATAAAATATCTTTCCTTAGGTGTTTCCTAAGAGGGATATTCTTCCTCAACATGGGGACATCTTTGAAGGTTTATTGTGCTTAGTACTTGTTGAAGGATATCATAAGAAGCCCTTTCTCATCATTGCCTTGATCTTGGGAGTACCTTCAAGCCACAAAAATTCACGAAGCCCTAGATCTCAAGCCTTCTATTCCTAGGCCTCTCATAGAAAGCGAAGCTCCCATTAAAGCCTCGTCATATCTTGATACTTTCTTGAGAGATCTTAGTCTATCACCTTACACCCTAAACCCTTAGA
Organism: Pinus taeda; assembly: GCA_000404065.3. NCBI lineage: Eukaryota > Viridiplantae > Streptophyta > Pinopsida > Pinales > Pinaceae > Pinus > Pinus taeda. The sequence continues at coordinate 22,301 of APFE031560871.1, read as the reverse complement.
ATACCTTTCTTAGGTGATTATATTCTGCCAGGACTCCTCCCATCAATGAAAGTTTGTAAAGAATAGGGGACTTTGGCTGTGGTGACAATGGGCCATTGCCTCATTTTCAACAATTAGTCTAGCTCTTTGTCTTGTAGGGTTTCCCTCTCCAAGGCCTACTAGATTTTGTGGTAGCAAATTGACACCCTTGTCAAGAAAAAACAAGACTACCTTTATGAAATATTTATTTTCTTCCCTAATGAAAATATAGATCATTATTTGGCAACTCCAATGGAAGAAAAAAGTCATAATTATTTATTAATCTCAATCTTTAAATGTTGGTAGAGTGAAGCAAGCATTATTCCAAGGATTTTGAATTCACCCCAGTCACTCCTCTTATAGTTCATATGCAAGATTTGAAGCAATGTGGCATTGGGAATATGTATACTAGGCTTTGAATATTAAATGGATTCCCAAATACCTGAATAAAATTGATTGCAATTATTTGAAAGGTTTACTGAAGTTTGACAGTGATCCATTGACAACAATTGGTCATGTGGCTAAATTCATCGAGCATGGCTCAAGTATAAATGTGGTACATCAAGATGTTCTCATGTATTTGTTCATTCCCTCTATTAAACCTAGCCATGAAGATTGGATTGTGGGTTCATGTGAGTCCAAAATCATTCCTTCCTTCTATATATTGGTGAAACACTTCTTGGCATACAAAGGACAAAGTTATCAATATAGCAAAGAAACATGTCAATGTAAAGAACATCTTGAGCTAGATGAAGAGCCCTTTCTAGATCACCAAGATCAAATATCGATAGCGATATTAAGGGAAATCTTGAAAGGGAGCATGAAATGGATCTTGATGAATACAACCAAATCTTTTTCAAGGGCGTTATTTTAGACCATGTACATATCGAGGACCTTGAAAAGGATGACCCCATTAACTCGTTGAGTGTTGATATTGGTGATTATTTCCATATTGAAGAAGGGAAATGGGAGAGCATTGGCCTATCTATGATACGATGATCATATTAATAGGGACCTTGCCTTGCCCTATATTCATTATGATCATGAAGGTGTAGTTGGGTTATCCTTGGACAGCGTATCATTCCTCAATGCATGCGTATTTAGGAAAATGAACCTAGGTTTTTCTCCCTTTTTGAATATTGTCACCATAATAAAGAGCAACCTAGTTGTTGTGATACTCCATACCAACCATCCCTTCATCTTTCCCATCATGTCCCTAAGGGCCCCATGAAGCATTGCATCGCTAGGGAGGATTTTGAGGAGTGCTCGAGATTGGTCATTGATTTCTCCATTTTTAGGATAGAGGGAAAGATCCAATGGATCAAACCTGCTTCATGAATTTCCCCTTTTTACATGGCCCCTTTGCATGATTCGTGGTCACTATATTTGCCCACCTCTCACCCTTGTGACCTTGTATATGAGTGTCATAATTATTACATTTTCTCTCAATCTTACATCTTTATTGATCATAGTGGTAGGAAATATGATATTGATCTAATAATATGTTGGTTACATTGGTTGTATGACTATACCTAGCCTTTGCATAACATGTTATACATAATAGTGTAGGATGCATTGCTTATAATGTTCGTTACCTAACATCATCATGTCATGTTCTCATGCTAGATTAGGTTGCATGTAGATTAAATTTCACATAGAATATATCTATCTTTCTTTATGGATTTATTATTTGATAAAAAACATGGGTTATACAAGTACGCCCAATGCACATGCTTCCAATAGTTGTTTTGTGATTTGCAGGATACAGGTTTGCATTCCAAGAGATTGTTGGAATTCTCATGACCTCCCCATTTGAGTATTATGGATCATGTACTCTATGGTGAGCTCATGTCCTAGTTGGAGCCAGATCTTACCAACCAAAAGTGGGTACCCCTAGAAGAGCTTTTCTCATATTCATATTCTATCTAGTAACCAAAAACCCCTGACAACCACCTTGTAGCTGGTGTGATGTGCCACTTTATCTCGGCCACCTACATCATTTGTATGTTTCCTCGCCCATTTATCAGGAGCACATGTTAGAAGGTGGGAAATCTGACCCAAAATATATGTTTTTCATTGTGCAATTAGGTGTTTATGCTTGCTTTTATTCAAGAATTTAGGCATGGATTATTAGGTGACTTGGAAGAAGGAAGGGCTTTGACCATGGTTTTTTTCCCTCACCACAAATGGCTTTAGGAATGGCATTACTTTTCCCAACCCTCATTTTGGTAGTGTTGTCCTATTTCCCCATCCCATGTTCTTCACTCCCCTCCACACATTACAAGCCCTACTACACCATTTCCCTTCTATAGGTCCACATGACCATTGGATCCACAAGGTCTAGCAATCCCCCTCCCCTTGTCCACATATCTAGGTCGGCTTGGAAATGTTGCCCCAAAGGTTGATGCAACTTAAATAAACTTAAAATCATATCATGGCCACAAGCAAGAAACAAAAGAAAAAGGAAATCATAAAATGCAAAAGATGGTCGGAACATTTAATATAGAAAATGGGAAAAAGCCTTGCATGAGCTCTATCCCTTATCATTATGGACATCACCCTAGTTCCTAGAGCCACTAATTGCCCCATCACATCATTAAAGGAACCCATGCACGTCCCAACCCCTGGTGGATGATGCACTGCCCCACCTTTAAGGGGGTAATGCCTGTTTTACATCATACACAACATGTTCTCATTCTTGGAGCTTCGAGTAATAATATAAAGGAAAATCAAGAAAAGGTAAAAGGCAATTAAAGAAAGGTGAAAAAACAAAGGCTAGGGTAACTCATGCATCCACGATTACCCCCTCCTCACCCCTATATACCCAATATGTGGACTTCCTCGTTATTGCTTCCCCTTGGCCCATGGAATTTGGCTAAGAGACCCATTTTATCCCCATCCATTCCATAATTATTCATATGCCACCTATTGATTGAAGTTGGGAACACCTAATAGGGTCGTCTATTACACTCCTACTTAGGGAGGTAACACTATTACAAAATCAAAGCCCCAAATTTGGAAGAGAAACCCCATATGAAGTCTCAATTTTCCCTTGATTAACAATATTGGTTCACTTAGATGCAATAATGATTAATTATACGTGATGGTGAAGATGCAACACTGAATGTTCTGTGTGATTTGCAGGTGGTTTTCATCATGGGCTGGCCAAACTAGGGCCTAGGTCCACTAGAGGAGCATATGACACCCTACAGGTGAAGCATTCAGAGCCACGAGACTCCTATCTATTTGTAAAGAATCACTCCAATCCATGGGCACCTTCAGCACCACAACAGTCTGTACTTTGCCCCAAAATTATTCATCAGATGATGCACTTGGACCAATGTGCCCCAGCTGGCTTAGTAGTATGAACATAGTTTGGTAGCTGATTCGAGGACAAAATGAGGTTTATCTCCCTTGAGACATGGGAGGGCTACCACCATTCTCTGAGCCCTGAACGTTGGAGCAGATCCAGGTTATTCTATCACTAGGAGACCCATGAGACCTATTTTGCAACCCAAACACAAAATTGGGGTCCACATGATGATTTGAATAGAGATTTATGCACCAACCCCTATTGGATTATTTTTGGAGCCCCCTTCACTCAATTCGGCACTTGAGGATCTCAATGCATACCTCCAAGAGGCCGATGCATTGATGATGTCAACATTTCAGCCCTCTTGTGGGTTAGTTCTTATGATTTTATATTGACTATGTAGTTGGCTTGTAGCCTCAATTAGTTTTCCCTTCATTTTACAACTAAGAGGGGATTTTAGGTTAAATTAGACTTCATAGGACATGTATAAATAAGATAGATCTCATTTGAGTCTCTTATCATCATATCCTAGAAAATTTGACCTCTTAGAAGAATTTCGCGCTTGTTCCTTCTTAGCTACTGGAGACATTTTGGATGCATTTCGTTATTTCAAAGCTAATTTGATCTTGTCTTTGGAGCTACTTCTTGGATGATGGATGGACATATTTCACGCTATCTTGTAAGTGCTTAATTTTGATGAAATTTTTCTCCTGAAATTTTCTAATGTATGGAATTGCAACTTCTAGAATGTGCTTAATTGTTCCTTATTGTTGAAAATCATTTTTTGAAAATATTTCTACTTGAGTATTGCATATGTTATTCATCGTAAGACATGTGATGAATGTCCCTGGTGGAGGAATCCTTAAACTCTCCATCAAATTTTATTGTCTTTTGAAGTGGGTAAATGTTAGGAATTGGTACCTGTTGTCGCTAAGATTGTACAGGCATGATGCTGTCAAAATTCGGTGATTCTGAATCCTACTGCAGCAACTAATAATGTTTCTCCTATTTGTCAAATTACTCAAACAAATTATTTGCAATTTTCTATGGCAAATATCGAAATACATACATTGCAGCCTTTACAAATAAAAAATACTATGGAAGAAAAATAACGCTAAAGAGTAAATGGACACACACATATAAACAGTTATTTTTGGACAAATGTCCCCAGAAAAACCCAACTTGGGAAAACAGGTGCAGTAGCTGAGGGTTTGATTATTATGTAGTAGTAAATCTGAGTACAAGACTATGGATGCTCAAATCTAGCAATCCATGGAGAGAAAGTAACTGACAAACATCCAATGAGAAAAATAGCATTGCCATCAGTGATCCGACACGGACCTTAGCTCAAGATGAGTTGCCCCTTGCTACGTCTGTGTTGCCTCTGCGTCATCCTACACAAATTTGCATCAGCCTACTGATCAACTGCTACTCTGGAAACTCGATCTTCTGGCTCTCCAGGCTCCCACTTAGGCTCCTGTCTCTGAAACTCGACTTCTCCTCAACAAATAAGCATCTCCCTTTGAAGCTCTTTGTTGCCTCTCTGCACTGCGTCAACCTCTCTTTGGAGTACACTGTCTCTCTGCTATGCACTCACCGGATTGGGAAAACTTCCTTCTGGCCTTACTATCCCTGCCCCTCTCACACTGCTTCAAAACTACTGAATCACCTCCGGCAATTCACAGCTACTACGCTGGAGTTCGATTTCCTAGCAATATTGAATTCCTGGTGGCTCCAAGTGTATTCTCCAACCCCCATCAAGTTTCTTCTTATAATCTCTCGATGAGGTTTCAACGGCAAAGATTAAAACAAAATCGATGGCTAAGATTAACTAGAAATTGATCCATGTCTTCTTCTAGAAGATTTCACCATGACTTAATTAATACCCTTTAATTAATCAGTTTTCCTAAGTTTAGACTTAGGCACCATTAAAAAAAAAGATTAATTATTTTAATTAAGTCATCTCTAGGTGGAATTTCCAAAAACGATTTTTAGGTTTTGGAGAATACATGTATTCTAGCCTCTCCACCAATTTCCATGGCTAGTACACAACCGATGCTACAAAATTCAACAAGTTCAACAATGACTCAAGTCGGGGGATGTCACTTGGATCCCCGACCTCTCCATTCGAGTTGTCTCCCAACAATAAGCTATGGGGGCTATTCATGGAAATGCAAGACTTATTGGCAACCAACAAGTCCGAGAGACATGATTGAATGGCCTAGCCACTTGATTATAGCAAGTTAAAACGATTGGTTTGAATTATTTATGAGACCAATGCTTTATGGAGTCAACTACTTGCTTTAGATCAATTGATAACCAAATGACCGGATGAACAACCGCTACTCAAATGCTTAACTAGCTTCTATGCTATGCAAATCCTATGATCTAGGTGAGATGCAAGAATCTTGATTAATTTTAATTATATGCCTTGATTAAGTGGCAAAGAGAAGTCAAGGCGAAGAAAGAAAAGGCTTGGTTAACGATACCCCTCCTTGAAATCTAACGTACCTAGTGCCTCCAGCGTTGTAGATAGTGTGGCTCTAACGACTGCAAGGTCAATGTTTTAACCAATAGAGAGGGTCTAGCGTTCGAAAGAAAGAGATGAAGGGTGTTCCTATCTTTCTATCAACCGATATTATGCTTGGAGGTACGTTAATTAATGCAGAACTGAGTCTGGAATGCAAGTGCAAGATGGTTGAGTGATCTTGAGTTAAGATTGCTTATGACTTGAGTACTTAGTTATAATTTACTTAAATTATCACATAAGAGTACTTAGTGAATGAAGGACAACCTTAATCACAAGATAAATGTGCTCAATTTCACTTAGTTCCCACGAAATATAAACAATGAACCAAGACAATTGATCGAGTACAAGAGATAAAATTGATGCTCTTCACAATGATCTACCAATACTGAATTATCATTCACAATAGAATCAATAAACCTAATGACAATGAAAGATTAGGGTATTCATCCACTTATAACAATTAACCAATTATACAATGTAAGATGCTAATGACAATTATTCAAGAGATAGACAATAAGATGCACAATTAGCAAGTTTCCAAGTTATGTCAACAAGATAATATCAAAATTGCAATTAGATCTTCAATGTCAATATCTAATCAATTTGAGCAATATTAACCATTCAACAAGATATTGGATTTTAGGTTTGTGTGCTTATGTAAGTGAGCTTATTAGGTGCAAAATGTGAAATTTTGAAGCTTATGAAACTCACAAGAGACAACAATGAGTTAGTGTTCTTATTAGTAATGAGATACTAATTTTCAAGTCATTTTAACAATCCAATGTAAACAATAATCCTTTCCATAATAAGTGATTATTACCAATAGAGTATAAACAAATGAAAGCCTTTATGTCACTTATTATCCAATGAGCAATAATGAGACTCTTATGACAGCAGTAAGTTAATTTAGGTTAGAGCACTTAAGAAGAGATAGAAAAATAGAGAAAGAATGCCTATGTATGCAAGAAACAAATGCTTATACCATTGTTATCTTTCAGACCTTAAGATGCCTTCCAAAATGGTATGACAATGTTATGAAACCAGCTCACAAAAAGATAGAAAAGATAGATCAACGCCTTAGAAATAAGCCTCTTCGAGAGGGTAACCTCCTTTACATATACAAATGAATAATTCTTAGATGATTCAAATGACAAAACCTCTTTTCTATATATATGAGTCTAAGGGGTCACAATATAACCAAAGTCGACCTAACAATAATAATATAAAGACACACAAATAATAATAGTGGGATTTTGTGGGGCGCAATAATAACAATATGGGGACAATAGGGGCACAACAATAACAATAAGGGATACAACGACAATAGTAATTGGGGAATCACTAGTATTATAAGGACCTAACATGCCCCACTCTTTCAAAAAATTGTTGTCCTCAATGCTTGATTAGTTCTGGATGCTCCTGTATAAAATTCTCATCCTCCCATGTGGAATCTTCAACAGGTAAGTTCTTCCACTTGATGAGATACTCTGAAATTGATTGATTTCGTAGTTGTCGAGTTCTTGTTTCTTTGACTGCTTCACATTCCAATATGATTTTTCCTTCCTCATCAAGTTCTGGCAATATTGTTTGAACTGGAAGCTTGTCACCTATAACCTTCTTTAAGCATAACATGAAAACCAGGTGCACTCGGGAGCTGCAGAAGCTCAATTGTATGCATACATAGTACCTATTCTTTTGCAACACCTTATACGGACCATAATACTTTGGGTATAATTTATTATCCTTCTCAGCTGCTTGAGGGAATTTGTTTATATGGTTTGTAACTGTAGGAATACCCAATCACCTACTCAAAACTTCTTCACTGCAAATGTTGATCCTGCAGTCATTTCTATTCTGCGCCAAGTGAGGTTATCCTTTAAGAGTTGGAAGGAACTTGTGTTAAATGCTCGATATAATCTTCCACTTACTTGAACTTTAGAATTTTCTCTTAAATATGATGTGATGGATGGTGGATGATATCCATAAGTGCCATAAAATGGGTCATTTTTGGTTGCAGTATGGAAGGAAGTGTTATACCACCATTCAGCCAGAGGCAACCATTTGACCCATTGTGTCTATTTATTAGATACAAAGTAACGAAGATATCCTTCCAAACATTTGTTCACTATCTCAGTTTGCCCATTAGATTGAGGATGATAAGATGAGCTATGAGCTAATTGAGTACCAAGACAAAAAAATAATTCTGTCCAAAAATTTCCAGTGAAAATGGAATCTCTGTCGCTTACAATAATCTTTGGGTTTCCATGTAGATTTTGAATTGTTTCCATAAATGTAGTAGAAACTGCACTCTCTTTAAATGGATGAGATAATGCACAAAAGTGTGCATACTCAGTAAGTCTGCCAAATACCACCGTGATAACACTCTTTCCTTCGAACTTGGGTAGACCTGTGATAAAATCCATTGAAACCTCCTCCCAATGTTGGCTTGGAATGGATAAAGGTTGTAATAGTCCTCAGGTCTTAATTGTTTCAACTACATTTTGTTGGCAAACCAAACATTCCACCACAAACTTTTGAATATCTAATTTAAGGCCATCCCAAAAAAAATCCATCTTAACCCTGTGATAGGTTTTTAGAAATCCTGAGTGCCCTCCTAAGGGAGAGGTGTGCAATTCCCTAAGAATATTTTGTTTGAGTTGTGAATTCTTACATAGGTATAACTGATCCTTGTACCATAACGAATCATTTTTCCAGCTAAAGGTATTAGATGTACTAGGATCTTGTTGTATCTTTTGAATGAGTGCCCACACTTCCTCGTCATTCTTCCATTCATCCCTTGCTTCGTTTATCCAATCTGGTTGGATAATATAAATGGCGCAAAGAAATGCTTCCACATCCTCATCATTTCATGAGAGTGCATCTGCCAACATTTTGCTTCCCTTTTTTGTAAATGATTTCAAAGTCATAACACAACATCTTTGTGATCCATTTTTTTTTCTCTTCTGAAGATAATCTTTGTTCTAAAAAATATTTAAGACTATCATGATCTGTTGTTACCTTGAAGTGTCTTCCCATTAGGAGGTCGCCATTTCTTAAGTGCATGTAGTATTGCCAACATTTCCTTCTCATAAATAGCTTTGTGTAAATGTTTTCCTTTGATTGGACGACTTTCGAAAGCAATGGATCTTTCTTTTTGCATTAAAATAGCACCAAATCCATTTCCTGAGGCATCACATTCCACAATAAAGGTTTTTGTGAAGTCCAGTGTAGCTAAGACTAGTGCTTGGCACATTGCCTCTTTAAGATATTCAAAGGCCTTCGTTGCTTCTAGAGTCCATGAAAATGCATCTTTCTTCAATAATGTTGTTAGAGGTGCTGCTATTCTTCCATAATTCTTAACAAACTTGTGATAATACCCTGTCACCCGAGAAATCCTCGCAGATGCTTTATGGATGTGGGGATTTTCCATTCCTTAATGGCTTTAATTTTGCTAGGGTCTACCTTAACTCCTTCATGAGATACAATATGACCCAGTATTCCACCTCTTGTACTCCAAAGAAACATTTGGATCTTTTTGCATATAATTGTTTCTACTCCAATAGTTGTAGCACCCTGTCAACATGTTCAACATGATCCTTCCAAGATTTGCTGTAGATTAGTATATCATCAAAAAATACTAACACAAATTTTCTAAGGAAGGGTTTGAAAATGGAATTCATCAAACCTTGAAATGTAGAAGGTGCATTAGTAAGGCCAAAAGCATGACCAAAAATTCATAATGACCCTCATGAGTTCTTGTAACATACCCCGGTAACCTCGCATGTAAAAGTAGGGAGTTCGAATTTTTTTATACAAATTACCACAAGTAATTATCCAATTCACAACTCCACAATTCATCATTAATCATTAGATATAATATTCATTAGTACATCAAGTAAATTGCCATCAAAGACAGTAAGTTACATAACCATTGCATAACCTTTAACCACCACTGTGGTAGTGTAATAACATAAACTGTCTCATGAATCCTTGCATCCATTTCATGATTTCCATAAACATATTAATTAATCTCATACTTGGACAATATGGTCATGCCATCAAATAAAGAACCATCAACATCAAGGATTCATCATCATCAAACTGACACAAAAGGCAATCACACCATTGAACACCAATATACCCTGGAAAGCCCGTAGGGTGAAAACCAACAAACGTTTAATCTTATTATTAAACGCTCGTGAGGGATTTCACCCCTCACTCAATGGCTTATAAGGGATTCCATCCCTTAACCATTGTTATAAAAATCATTACAATGAATTATCATTAAATTGTCACATAACTAGCTAAAAGCTAATACAGTTCTCATGTAATCTTTTACTTACATACCGCCACGTACAACATTCCTTGTGGCATGATTGTTCTAGCAATGTATGTTCATGCAACTCGAACCCATCTGTATGGACCATTGATCCTCTTCCTGCCACAACCTTAAACATCACCTTTCTTTGGTACCAACTGCCATCGTTTCTTGTCAATGTTGTCGAAAACAAGCTTGGACAACAAGATTAGATACCATATTAAAGAATCAATAAACAACCTCTAAAAGAGATCCTTTAGCATCTACTCATATGCATAAGCAAGCATGACTCACTATTTAACTAGTACATATACCCAAATAATATTGTTTGACCTCCACAATGTTTATTTACACTAATGCATAACTCTCTTTAAGAGTTATAACTCATTAGTTCTACTAACATGTAAAACACATTTGTTATAACTTCATACATGTAATAACTGTTATTTCTATGCTTAAGCACATATGTTCTTTTCACATAGTTATTTCTAGAGAACTCAACATAATCTCTCTAACATACAAAGAACATAACTCCATATCACAATGACTAATCTTTGTGCATACCATTGCTTATCATATAATCCCTTCTTTAATGTATGCAACACATATTCCCTTCACTAGAATACTATCATCATTTCATACAACAAACCGCATACCTCTTTCTTAAAGGAAGTCATTATAATCCTCATTTCTCTATCTTCCTATGTGAGGGTTTCTCAAGATTCTCTTTCAAGAGATTATTAAATATATCTATCTTTACGCATAAAAATCAAGATACAAAAACAAGGTTTGCTTACCCTTTATGCATCAAAATCAAGAAGTCAACACAACTCATCTAACAAGACAATATTTTCAAGAGATTATATTTTTCAAGAAAGTTAACATGGAAACTTTCTCTATGTACACACAAAATCATATCTCCAAAATCACAATAGCTACCCTTACGTGCATACAACTTGTGTTTTTCCTAACACAACTACTTTTATTTTATTGCACATAATCTTTTCAGGAAACAAGTACGGATTCTGGTTCTTTCTTTTATGAACACTATTCAAATGTGTCTTCTAAGGAAACAATCTCTATTTTTATTTTCAAGAGATCTCCCATAAAGTCACTATTTTCATGCATGAAGAATGCACTCTCTTTCTAAAAAGAAACCTTAGGGATGAATATCAATGTGCCTAGAAGCACATCATTAGCTATTTCTATCATGCATGTAATATATAAATATTTCACAAGAAGCTTAGAAATTAGCTAGCATCCCATTGCAATAAAGCATGTATGCATTTTCAATAAAATCCAACTTAACTACTATTTCCTTTATATGCATTCTCTTTTCCATAAATGCAATAACTATTATTTGAATATGGGTTATCCTTACCCAGAATAGCTATTTCTATGTCAAATTAAACATATATGCATTTCAAATACTAACACAAACTCCTATATTTTCCGAGATTTGGTATAGATACTTATCTCTTCATGGGAGTGAGCGCGTCCAACAGTGAAGGCAATGCAACCTGAAACAGTGAGTTCTTGATCTTCTGCTACGGTTTTGTCTAACAGTGGCAAATGCTAAAACAGATCCGTTTCTTCACAATGCCATTGAAAGAGCATTTAGACTCTCGGATGTCAGAGGAGTCTGGCAGAGTCTCCGGCTCTCGGTAGCGTTTTCTGAGTGCGGCTGACATGATTGAACAATGGCCCCGAGATTTGAACACGGAACATGACAATGGTGATAGCTCGGCTGCAGCGAAGAGCTACCATGCCAATACGAATAACAGAGCAGATATGATACAAATTATATAAAGATTGGCTCTCTGTAATTCTGGGGCAGCTATATAATTATATAGTTGTGCGACTTGACTATTTGGAGACTGCCAAATGGCAAGGAAGGTTAAAGAAGAGCCTGGAAGGCTGGATATCAAAACCTGCAAGTTTTCCATTCGAAACCTCGACAGAAGTAATCCCTCAATTGGCAACCACGCTGAGAGTAAGAACCTTCTGTAATTTATATGTTTAAACCACTAACCATTATAGTTGTTGCAACAAGATCAATAGACGTGAAACTACATGGTTTTGAAATTTCTAAAACTGAGATTCCGTCCTCAAGACCTCAATCCAGAGTCACTGCATTCTCCCAGCAGTGAAGCTACCCGTATAGTTAAGCATTTCAAATCTTTCAAAGACTTGAAAGGCGACAAGATCGTAACCGTTGGCAGAACCAAGCGGCAAAAATAATGAACTGTGCAAACTATGAAAACAATATGAACGCTGCAACATGGGTGGAAAAAAAAATCACCCAGAAATATAGTGGATTGACCCTTCACTCCCCGGCGATAGCATCGAGTTTCCCCCAATTTTACTTCACGCCACCATCCCAGAAGTGTTTTATTTTTACCCAGATCCCTTTCTTGATTTCCCTCAATCAGTTTTACAAATATCAAGAATCAGTTTTATAACTGATTCGTAACTTATTTCATAACAGTTTGATTTACGTTGAGTTAATTACGAGAGGGATATGACAGTTCTAAATGTTGTTTTTGGAATGTCTTCAGTCTTCATTCTGATTTGATGATATCCTGAACGAAAATCCAACTTGGTGAAGTAAATTTATCCATGCAATTCATCAATGATAGGAATGGGAAATTTATCTTTAATAGTGAGCTTGTTGAGCTCCCTATAATCTGGACACATGTGTCATGATCCATCCTTCTTGTGAACCAATACTACTGGAGCATAGAAAAACTTTGACTAGGTTGAATTATACCAGCCTCTAGCATTTCTGCAACCATATGTTTAATTTCACTCTTTTGGACATAGGGATATATGTAAGGCCTGATGTTTGGAGGAACACTTTCTGGAATCAAATTAATAGCATGATCATGATCACGAATAGGTGGGGGGCCTTTGGGAGTCTCAAATACCTTGGAATGATTGTCCAAGACTTTTTGGAGATCTGGAAAAATGGATGATTTCGATGTGGGAACCTCCAGTGAACATAATTGTGCAATTATGTCTCATTGTTCTTTCTTTAGAAGCTTTGTCATTCTGTTAGAGCTGATTATCTTTCTTGGTTTCCCCGCGATACCCCTTAATTCAACTTCCTTTCCTTCTGAAGAGAATTTCATGAAAAGTTCTTGAAAATTAAGAGCTATTGTACCCAAGGACTGTAGCCATTGGACTCCTAGTACAACATCAGCACCACCCATTGGAATGGAAAGCACTGGGCTATTCAATACATATTCTCCCATGGATAGCTTGATATGATGGCACTTTCCTGAGCAATTTATGGTTCCTCCACTTGCAACCATCACTTGACACTCTAGTGCTGGATATAGGAAGCAATTCAATTTGTTGGCTATCTACAATGGATTAAAGTATGGTTACTTTCCGAATCAATCAACACTATTACCTTTTTCTTCTTGATATGCCCTTCTATCTTGATAGTTTGAGGAGTGGTAATCCCAGCCAATGCATTACAAGATATGGTCAGATTCATTTCTTTTTTTCTAGGGTTTGTTCCTGGTGTATATCCTCTTCTTTTGATGTTTCTTGTTCCTTTTCTTTCTCCTCTTCACAATCTATGTAAAATAATTTCTTCTCGCAGCACTGATGACCTTTAGTGCATTTGCTATCACCACTGTAACAAAGCCCTTTTGCTCTTTTTTCTTCCAATTGTTGTGGTGTCAACCTTGTACGTTATGGATGGCTAGGGGTAGCAACACTTCCATCTTTATGATTATGAGTGGTAGGCTTCCTTGTTGCCATAATTTTGCTTTCCATTTTTCTTGCCAACCTAAATGCCTTATCCAATGAATCTGGTTCCCAAAGGTGAACCTCATGTTGGATGTTATATTTTAAAGTCCCTATGAACACATCAATCCTCTGCTCCTCTGGAATATCTTTTACCCATATATTCAATTTTTGGAAGTCCTTAATGTGCTCCATCATTGAACCCTTTTGTTTGAAATTTATCAATTGGCTAAAAAAAGTGTTGTTTTTTGTATCCTCATAATGTGCTATCATTTCATCCGTAAAAATAGCCGAAGTGACAATTTGTTTATGAGAGCAAAGCCATCGATACCATACAAACTAATTTGGTTCCAAATATAAAGTTGCAGTGCGTACCTTTTTTGTGTTTTGCACATTATGGAGATCAAAAAATTGCTCCATCTGTAGTATCCATGTTCCGGGATCCTTGCCATCAAACTTCCTCATATCGATCTTTGGAACATGGTGGTTCTTCGATCCAACATTCGAGTCTATGAAATCATGATTAACATTTATTTTGTTCTCATCATGAGTTTCCTTTACTATCATTTCGCCATTAATAAACATTTCTTGGAACTTTGTCAAATCTGTCTTCAAATCTTCCATGTCTTTCATTAAATCATCCATCTTAGCTTCCACACCATCCATCTTAAGCTTCCACGCCATCCATCTTAGCTTCCACGTCATTCATCTTAGTTTCTACGTCTTTCTTTAAATCATCCATCTTAGCTGCCACACCATACATCTTAGCTTCTACATCTTTCTTTAAACCATCCATATTAGCTTCTACATCTTTCTTTAAACAATCCATTTTAGCTTCTATTACTTTTTGTGTGAGTGAAATTTGTTGCACTTGGTCTCGTAATTTTGATATATCATGTTGCATTTCTTCCTCCTCTTCATGAGTCATGCTAGAGCTTTTAGGTTTCTTACTAGGTGTTTCCATTTTCTTTCTTTGGGGCTTCAATTACCAATAATAATGCTTCACTATGCCCTTTTAATTCCTTCAAACTAATTTATCAAACCACGCCTATGCAAAAATTTTAAAAAAACTACACAATTTTTTTCACTTTGTAGGAGCTCGATATTGAATATGAAGTATCTCTGTAATTGTGGATCTCCAAGGTCTGAAATTTCTTCCTGTGGTAACCCTATGAGTAATATTTCTAACCCCGCAAGTTTGATCAATATTGGATTCGCCAATGAATAGTTATGTCAAATCTCCCACGATGACCTGAGTATAGACTGGTTCAGTAGAGCAAACTTGTACGATGTGCCACGGGTCACTGTTTCAACCTTAGGTTTTGAAAATGATATCCAAAACAACTATAGTCCATTCCCTTTCTGTAACTTCTTACGAAAATTCAATCTGATGCTCAAAGCGAAAGTTATGACGATTTTCCCAAGGTCCCCTGTTTGGAATGTAATTCAGGGGTCTGCAAATTCCCTAACTTCCTTAGATTATATCTCTGAAAATATAACGAGACAAGATCTGGAATTCGGGCCCGAGGTTCAGCGAGATCTCGTCTCAAATGGGTTTTTCTTTTAGCTTCTGAAACTTTACAAAAAAAAAAATTATAGTGAACATTCCATGATGACCTGTTTGGAACAGCGAAACCCTAGATTCCAAAGCTCTGATACCAAATGTTATGAAACCATCTCACAAAAAAATAGGAAAAATAGATCAACACCTTAAAAATAAGCCTCTCCGAGGAGGCAACCTCCTTTACATTACACAAATGAACAATTCTTAGATGATTCAAATGACAAAACCTCCTTTCTATATATAAGAGTCTAAGTGGTCACAATATAACCAAAGCTGACCTAACATTAATAATATAAAGGCACACAAATAATAATAGTGGGATTCTATGGGGCACAATAATAACAATAAGGGGATAATAGGGGCACAAAAATAACAATAAGGGATACAACGACAATAGTAATGGGGGAATCACTAGTATTATAGGGACCTAACAGACAACCATCAAATTTTCTCGAAACAAGCTAAAAAATGAATGCCCAATTTTTTGATGTCCCTTCCTAAATATTTTCCTAAGGCATAGAACCAATTTTGTAAATTTTGTTAATCTGGTCTAAAGGAAAATTTTGGAGGTAAGACTTAGGAAAAGCGGATCAAAGAGTTTTTAGTGGAATGTGGGGGCTACCCACCCACAAATAATACACACCACTTAGTAAGTAGTTTGAATTGCGTAAGGAGGTCAAAAATCAAAGGAGGGACCCACATGAGACCAAGGGCCAACAAGCATAAATAGGTGGAGAGAAGCATCATTTGGGGCCTTTTTGACATTTTGATAATTGATTGTATGTCTAACTGTTTAGCTGAGTTACAAGTGTTGCTTAGCACAAAAAATTCCCAAGGAGTGAAGCACAACCTTTCTTCGGGGGACTTCGAGTGCCACCCTAAGAAGGATTTTCTCTTTCTTAAGAGGTTGGGAGAAGGACATCACACAGGTACACACTATTCCGGTTTAGTTGGGACGCAAAGGGAGAGGACACGCAGTCATTAGGAGGCTTGGTGCCAGAAATTCGGGTCTCTATTGCTGCAGGGGTGTTCTTGGTCAGATTCTAGCTGACGGAGGGAGATTTTGGGAGGCAAAAGGAGCTCATGCATTACTGTACGAATTGTTGAAGTTTTCTACTGCGTCATACCTCACAGGCCTGTGCAATTCTTCTTGGGTGATTGTTGTGTGGAGTGTCGATTGGAGGATTTAGGGGCTGAGATGCTAGGATTTCATTTGGAAGGAGATTATTATCACTTTCTGCTACAGATGGAGTGTTTTGGTATTTGAGGAGGGCCAAGCTATTTGGGTTATTTGGAGGGTCAAACTAGAGCAAACCCTTTATGGGTTTTTCTAGGTTTTTTACTAGGATCATATCCCTAAACTTAAAGAATTTTTTGGGCATCCTTGAGGGGCCAAATCAAGAGGCCAAGTTACCCAGCAGTGCAAAAAAACTAGGCCAGCGCACATTTTTGGACAAACAAACTATTGCAACAGTTGGGTATTAAGAGATTGATCACCTGGGGCTTGTAGCTTACCTTGATCAAGCTCAGGTGCACTCCTTCCAATTTTATTGTACTCCAACAATTTGTTATAATAAAATTGACCATTTTGGTGTTCCGAAGCATTTTTCTATTCATTGGTATTTCCTGAAATTTATTGTGTTGTTATTTTTGTGCATGTCTTTGATATCTCTATAAAATTTCTAGTTAGAATATTGCAGTGGTATCAGAGTATGTTCTTGGCTAGAATGGGGATCAAGAGCATGTGATTGCACCTAGATATCAAGGTTTGGTTTTCCAGAGAGGTTGTGGTAGAGGCAGAGGGAGGGGTCGAGGTAGAGAAGGGGACCCAAATCCATTTTCAGACACCAAAGTTGAGAACATGAGAGGTGGTATGGACAACTAGGAGGACAACGAGCAGCCTAGGCAATTGGGCTAGAATCAGGTTCTGAAGGAGCTGCTGAGAACCAATCAACATATGTTGAGACAATGGCAACTCATGATGGACATGATGCAACAAGTGATGGGGCTAGTGGAAGGCCGAAGGGGGAGCCTCATGCTGATGGAGGTTCCATAGCAGGAGTGGGCAACCGTACTTATCAGCCCCCATGTACTCCTCAGTGTGGGCATGTTGGTCGTCCCACTATGCCTCACTTTGTGGATGAGCCGGAGTCGAAGAGTGAGTCGGACCCGGTTGCAGACTTGGTCAACTCAATTGCGTCTAATATTGACGAGTATGAGGGATTGGATGCCTAGATTAAGCGAGTGATGTCTTTTGGGGAGTACATACACCTCAAGGAGAGGCGTACTACAGGAGTTGGGGCACACTACAGAGGGGGGCCCTCCAACCAGGAGATGCAAAAGATAGCAGAGAAGGTTACACTACTTGACTTTGATGGGTCAGCGAAGAGCTCAACGAGGGCTTGGATTCAGAAGTTAGACACATATTTCCACCTGAACCCCATGCGGGAAACCGATGTTATACGGTTCGCTACTCTTCATTTGGAGGGGGATGCCCAGGAGTGGTGGTATCATGGGTTGATCACATTGGGACACATCTATATCACCTCTTACAACGAGTTCACCCAGAGGTTTCTGGAGAGATTCGAGAGGAAAGACTCAAAGTTTCATTTTATGGAGTTAGCCCATCTAAGGCAGACTGGCAGCGCAAAGGCTCACATCATAGAGTTCCAGAGACTGGCAGTGATGGTGACAGGAATCTCAGAGGCTAGCTGATCATGCTATTTGTGGAGGGGCTTGCTGAGCCTTTACATGGTCGGGTGAGGGCTTACAAACCCATATCACTTACAGATGTTATCTCTAGGACCCAGGACATGATTGATGCAGTGGCTAAGACCCAGGCTTTCTCTCCCACTAGAGCCTTGGCCCCAGAGGGGAGCCGAGAAACTAGACTACTTTAGAGGGATGGGGGACGTGGTTAGAAGGATGAGGAGACCCTCAGATGGATGAGGAGACTCAGAGAGACCTTAGGAGGAGGAGGTTGTGCTTCACATACTAGGAGCCTTGGGAACCCAGGCACAAGTGTACCAAGGGCAAGGCCCATTTCTCTTATTGGCATAGTGGACGCACGAGCTATTGAGGCTAGGCATAATAATATCATTCTTGTTAGCAATGTGAGGACCTAGGTCGCTCAGTTCTACTAGGGAAGATGAGGTGTAACCCACATCATGGTGGATTCTCTAGCAGAGTAGTGGATGCATTGACGCATGTGGGATGGTTGAGGGTGCAGGAAAATGTGGCAGTTGGCGTAGGTGTTCATTGGTCCATAGAGTTCAGTGTTTTGCAGAGGATCACAAAGGTGCATGGAGGAGTGTCATGTTGTGTGGGCTTGCACTATGGAGTAGGAGGAGTGATGCACACCACCTCGAGATTTTGCATGGAGTGGCAGCGACTTCATCACAAGAGGGATACCAGATTGTTCAGGATGATATGGCGGTTGGTAGTGGTGTCCAGCAGTGCACAAAGGTGTGTAACTAGGTGCAATCGTTTGCTAAGGGGCATAGAGATACATGTTTTTATGCAGGGGAGCACAAGGATGATTGGCTATATGTAGTGATGTGCGATGCTTCCCATTGGAGATTTGGAGCATTACCACCAGCGAGACCGCCTGATGGGGACGACGGGCATGCCATTGGGTATAGTTCACCTAGGATATAGGAGAACGCATATGAGCATCATTTGATGATATCCATGGGGACTCGCGTGCCTCTCTGACTTCTACATTATTTGCAGGCACAGAGGAGTTGGATTTTGTTCCTTGATGCCTTCATCATGAGCAGTAGGACACGAGAGGCTCACTCAAGGCAGTTAGTTGGGACATAGTGTATCCAGGTAGAGACTTCTTAGTTGTGGCATTTGGTCAGGGCACGAGCTGACGGGTGTAGGCTTAGGGAAGTGACTCTGAGTGAGCTACAGTGTGCATTATCAATAGGACAACCTGAGGTGTTATATGAGTATGAGGTACAGGAGATGGTGGTCCTCATTGGCAGGAGGATGCCTAGGCTCCAAGTACATCATCAGGAGCTGGGATAACAAATTCACTGTGTGGTCTAGCAAGAGTAGAGTAGTTTGTCATACGGGGGACAGAATCCAAATTCTTCATGCCTAGTGCCCATCTATTGGATACATACAAGGGTCAGAGACAAGGCACAAAGGAGTCTCAGTAGCTAGCTGCATGTCACAACAAAAGGTAGTGAGGATTGGGAGTTGTGGACCTCTAGTATGGCTATAGGATCTAGGGATCCATTTGATTGGTGGGACACTCCATTTCTTAGTGAGTATGGTCAGGATAACAGTTGATCTAGTTCATTTTTAGGCTAACACATGGGGGATCACCGAGGTCTTAATCATATGGCGAGGCAAGTTGTTGCTCAGGATTGGGGCCAACCATGGAGTGATAGGCTCTAGCATTGTTGAGTCACTTGGGTAGGTTGAGCATAGCCTTGATCATCACATATATTATGGCAGAGAGTTACATGACAAGAGGCTTTGGTACAAGCATGTTGGACAGTCAATCATGACCAGAGTGTTGTAGGGTCAGCAGGACAATTTCTTCATGCAATGGGCATGGGACCTTGACATCACAGTACTTGACAGTTCAACTACCCTTAGGGATGAGATGGCTTCAATAGGGGGAGATCATTCCGATATTCTATTGGATTTTAGTGATTTGTGGTTGGAGTGGGGGATTTCACCAACATGGAGGGATGATCAGTAAGAGGACATCAGGGGAAGCTCATGCAGGCGAGGATTCATATCCACAAGGGTTGGATTGTATCTTAAGGAGTCCACCCTTGGAGTGCATGAGATGGATGACTCAGAAGAGTAACTGCACGGCAAGTTGATCATGGCTTTTTATTATCATGATGCTCTACTTACTAATAGTATGCAGAGGGATTTGGGTGCATGTACCAGGTTGGACAGTAAGTCAAGAAAGGGGTGCTTCACGTTGATCAGGATGGCTTGGGACCTGATATTAAGGGACTCCTTCATGACAGGATAGTGTTGGGGATAGGGATGACTCGATGGCACATTTGGGACCCTGATATCATTTGCAATAGCCATTTGGGTCAGTTGATAGAGTGCTTGTTCGGGCATTGATTGAGGACAAGCAATTTTTGGCGGGGAGGACTATACTATACCTAATTTTGTGAGCATGGGAATTTTGCCCAATTTTGGTAATATTAATTAAAAAGGGGCAACAAGTATTTTGGAGAAAGCTGGCAAATATTATTTTATTGTAGATTGGTGGCAAATTAATATTTTATTAAAATGGTGGAAAAAGTAACTAAGTGGAAAATGGCCCCCACCAATAAAACAATATTAAAAAGGAGTCTAGAAGTATGAAGAGAAAATATAAAAGGAAGAGAGACTCATTCTATGGGTCATATTTTGACTATTATGCTTAACACTTCATCTTCACTTGGAGTTGTCTAGCGCAAAGGTAGAGTGTTGTTTAGCATAGGAATTCCAGGTGGAATTCCACCCCATCTTCAGAGGGCTTCGAGTTCCTCCCTAGTTGGGAATTAAGAGAGTCCATTAATGGGCTTTCATAGAGCTTCATTGACAACGGTATTCCTAGCTCTGCATATTTCTTGACTATAGAGGCAATTCGAGTTATTCATTTTAGTCCAACATATAGTGAGTTGAAGTCTGGGTTATTTGCAGGAGGATTTTCCAAGTTGGAGCTGGGAATTTTGTGGTGATTTTAAAGGGGTAGAGAGCAACAACTCTATGGGACAAAATTCTCTTCATTTGGAAGTGCATGTGGAAATTTTGAATAATTTAACACATATTCAACAGAGATTATCCTGATCATGTACTATTGCGGAAAACATACACAATACATAAGCTCCTCTACGTTGATCATCAATATAGCAGCATCAATAACAATAAAACATCAAGAGCATTCACACATTAACACAGTATGTATCCCGGGGAAAGCATCTCGCTAAAAACCCCAACTATCTGTATATTAATGATTGAGTCATGTAACATTACAAAGTACAATGCTTATCACAAGCAATCCAGTACCAGCTCCACCTGTTACACACAATATAGCTCAGATCTGAAGCAATCACTAGCTCAGATCTCTTCCGCTGCTTGCCTGCCTCCGCTCTCAATACCTGCACAAGAACCGGTGATAATTCCAAGGCAACCACGTCTTTCCTTGGCTAAATCACGTGAGAACAAGCTACAATGTGGGAAAACTCATTGGCATACTCAATCCCCTGATTTTTGCAAGATCTGGTGCACAACTATAGTCACAACTGATAGCAATCTGATTCTCTAACACCTGTCCCTGCTGAACTGAACATGCACTGACATGCAACTGAGTTAACTGATGTATTCATTAGTTGTATTATGAGTTAATAACTTGTGAATTAATTAATAACTATTTCACCCAACTCATCTCTAGTCTATTCGCCAGTTAGACTAAATACAACCAGTTTAACAAAGCTAAACTGAACACAACTCCATCAACTGCACCTCCAGTCCACTAAACTCAACCCACTTGAGTTCTAACTGAAGTCATGCATGAAAATATTCAACTAAACCATAAGAACCACGTATTTCCTTCATGCAATTGCATGTGCCACATCCGTAGCTCGAACTGAAGTGCTCCAAGAGAATAAGACAAAGTTTATAGTCCAAATATTATTGTGAGATAATAATATTTGACTTTTCTATTTTTGACAGCCAGTCTAAAAATAGACTTGATCATTCACACTGTGATCACTCACACTTTCATCAAAAATAGAAGTCCATCTATTTTCCCAACTTGATCAATCATCCATAAACA